>JAJOOR010014770.1:0-68555 GCA_036250505.1 Solanum acaule
TGAAATGTTTTCTTGGTAAATAAAGTTTTTAATTCCTTATGGTTTTAGTGTCTATGCGATGAATGAATGCTAAGAGGCTTGTATTAGACCTCTTCGAGGTCGAGTACGCCAGTTACGACTAGGGGGTGATCCCGGGTCGTGACACTAAGCCTAAATGACCATACCTTTGCACTAAGACCAATTACAAGCCTTATAAAGACCTTTTTCATCTTGAGTGAGCTGAACCGAAGATCGATTGGAAAATACGGGTAAGCCTATGGGTGAAAAAATATATTGTGTTCCTCTTTTTCAGTGTGAGTGTTGCATCTGATTCCTTATCTTGAATTGATTAACCTTTGTGTGTGAATACGGAATCATTCTATATGTGAGGGAATTTAGATACTTTTTGTTGATCTTGAACTTGCACAAGTAGCAAGTATTGCGAGCATGAGAATCTTTGGTAATGGTGTGTCACAACTTGAATCTTTGAGTACACAATTGATCTTTGCATTAGTAATTTCAGTCTTGTTGTGTATGTTCATGATTTAGTCTTGTGTAGCACTATTTGAGACATCCTATTTGAACTGCTGAACTTAAGGTTTACTTGAGGACATGCAAAAGTTTAAGTTGGGGGTGTTGATGAGTCCACAAATTGGACACATTTAGGGCTTTATTTTAATAAAAATAGTGTCCTCAAATGCTTATTTAGTCTAAATATCTGATGAAGACACTTAAGTTTCAGGTATTTATAGTGTTAGTGGAAGCATGGACACTTAGGCGCAAAAAGGAACAATGAGGCTGAAAAGAGCATGCTTGGCGATTCACCGAAGGGACGCACTCCGCCCTTTGTCCCAGTACGCGAAGCCCTGAAGGAGAAGGATAAAAAAAGAGATGAAATGAGCAGTCGGCGTTTCGCCGGTTAGTTCCGTGAAGCAGAAGTATACCCCCCAATGATCCAAAATGCACAAATGCTGAAGGCAAAGCACAAATAGCAATGAACTAGAAGAACGGCGAATCACCGAGTCATTCGGCATTCGCGACTAACCTCGCAGAGCTATCCGCCAACACTATTTTCTGAAGTTTATAAATACTAAACTCTTTACTACTTTTTTTGTGGAACATCAGAGTAAAAACATAATTGTAATTTTCACTTTAGCTTTCTTATTTTCTCTCAAGTTTGGAAAGGGTTTTTGGGAAACTTGAAGAGAGAAGGAGTTCATCTTCCCAAATTGGAAGTGGGTCTTCTCCATTCTTCTTCCCTTGCTTACATTAAGGTTTAATTTCTTATACCCATTTGGTTTCTCTATCATTTTAGGTGTATTTTGTTATTTCTTAATGTGTGCTAAAAAGCCCCATTCTTCGGTGTGATTTAGCAAATATGTGTTGATATTGTTGTTGGGTCTTGCTTTATGATATGTTAGATGTATTTTAATGGTGATTTAACCTAGTGTTTGTGGTTTAATTTAATGGGTTTGTAGTTGCAAATACAAAACCACCCATGTGTTTTTGGCTTGCCCGAGAGGGAGGTCGGGAAACCAAGACCACTAGACTGATGGCCTAAGGAGTGGGTCGACATGAAAGAGAAGTCGCGAAAGTTTTACAGGCTCTGTACAACTCTTGTATTGAGCCAAATAGCGGATCCAGTCGGGCTCACCGACCTATTTATCGACTCGCGGTATGGACTTTCTGCTCGCCAACCTGAGATTTTCCACACTTTCCTCGGTTTATCTGCAAATCAGCACACCATTATCTATAAAAGTAAAATCCTAAATTTTTACGACCTTGGGTTGCCTCCAAAGAATCGACTTATTTAACGTCGTGGCTCGACGTGAGCTATCAGTCAAGCTTCATCATTGGGGTTTGACCTAACGCTATTAGGCAACCCTCTTTCGCTTCTAGGGCAGAGATGCGGCACTGCGTGGTCCAATAGGTCTTCAATAACATTGATTTATCTCGAGTGAGAACCAATCATTAGATTCAACGCCTTCATGCTCTCCTTCATCGCCTCTAGCATTCTATCTTTCTTATGAAGCTTTTGGAGAATGCTCAATAACGTATCATCGATACACTTTTTCTCGTCACTCCTAGATCTTTCTTTCTCATGAGGAAGAGGATGCTTCCCTTGGTTTTTGCAGTTTTCCACCTCCTTTATTTTTGTCGCCAAGTCGTTCAATTGAGATACCAACGCCTTTAACTTGGAGTCACCCTCGTCTCCTTAATTTATCTCAACTGACTTGCCACTCCTTCCCTCAGCAATGCTAAGGTACCTGCACACACAAACAACTAAAAAGAAAAACAAAACTAACAGTAAAATTATTAAAACTACACTAAAAAGAACAAAAAGGTCTAATTAACTACATTTTCACGTGACGCCACTCCCCGACAGCGGTGCCATTTTGATGCCTATCGTGACCAACAACACTAACCTACGGTTCGAGTGTCTACGATCGTCGATAATATAGTAACCCAACCAAGGGTTGGGGTCTTGTCCCAAGGGAGTGGTAGTGAAATTAGTAATTAGGCTAGAATTTTGTTCTAGTTAGCTGTATTTTGAGAAATTATCGAATAAAAACAAAGTAAATTCAAATGGGTGACACCAAAGTGTCAAATATCAATGGGGATTTGTCACAAGTATTGGTAAAACAACAAAAATAAAGAGAAAATTCAAGTATGGGGATAAGTTCTTGGGGTGTGACCCCAATATATATTGATATAAATAGTTGGGTACATGCTTTCATTGGAAATTTGCAAGATAATAGTGATTAGGCTAAGCTTTAGATGGAAATAAGTTCACTCTCGGGCAACTTACCCCGTTTCAAATAGGTTCCTCTCGAACACCCATTTGCCGCATAAAGGCCAGCCTACGCCTTACCCTACTCACTCTCTCGAGTTGAGTGTTAGGATATGGGACTAGGGCTCACCCTCTCGGGCTGGACCTCATGTTGACCCACTCCTTAGGCCATCAGTCTAGCGGTCTTGGTTTCGCTACCTCTCTCTCGAGCAAGCTGAAAACATATGGGTGGTTTTATATTAGCAACTACCAACCCATTAAATTAGACTACATCCACTAGGTGAAATCACCATTGAAATGCATCTAACCTATCAGCAAGCAAGACCCAATAACAATATCAACACATATTTGCTAAATCACACCCCAAGAATGGAGGTTTTTAGCCACACATCAAGAAATATGAAATTATACTTAAAATGATAGAGAAATAAAATGGGTATAAGAAATTAAACCTTTATTTAAGCAAAGGAAGAAGAATAGAGAAGACCCACATCCAATTTGAGGAAGATGAACTCCTTTCTTCAAGTCTCCCATAAAACGCTCTCCAAACTTGAGAGAAAATATGAAAGATAAGGTGAAAATTACTATAAAGTTTTTATACTCTAATGTTCCATAGTAAAACTAGTAAAGAGTTTAGTATTTATAGACATCAGAAAATAGTGCTGGCGGATCGTTGGCGAGGTTAGTCGCGAACGCCGAATGACTCGGCGATTCACCCTTCTTCTAGTTCATCACCGTTTGTGCTTTTCTTTCAGCATCTGTACGTTCTGGATCATTGGGTGGTATACTTCTACTTTGCATAAATGATCGGCGAAACGCCGACTACTCCTTTCATCGGCTTTTTGATCTTTCTCCTTCAGGGCTTCGCGTACTGGAACAAAGGGTGGAGTGCGTCGCTTCGATGAATCACCATGTGTGATTGGAGAAGCTCAGGCTTCAACTTTCACGTTCTCTTCAGCCTTTTTGCTCCTTTTTGTGCCTAAGTGTCCATGCTTCCACTTAAACTTCAAATACCTTAAACTTAAGCGTTTTCATCAGATATTGAGATAAAATAAGCATTTGAGGACACTATTTCTATTAAAATAATGTCTTAAATGAGTCCAATTTGTGGATTCATCAGGTATCCAAGCTAAGCTTCTAGCAGCCCATAGTGAACAGAAAAAGTATACGGACCATAAGGTAAGAAACATGGCATTTCAAGCTGGTGAGCAAGTTCTTCAAAGAGTGTCACCCATAAAGGGGGTGATGAGATTCGGTACGAAGGGCAAGCTTAGTCCTCGATACATTGTTCCATTTTAGATTCTTCACTGTGTAGGTCCAGTGGCTTATAGATTGGCCTTAGCCCCTAGATTATGTGGAGCTCATCTAGTTTTTCATGTGACCATGTTGAAGAATTATCATGGGGACGAAGAGGAGGAACCGATTGAAATTCTTGATCGTGATGTCCAAAATATGAGGAACAATGAGATTAAGTCTGTCAAAGTTCAATGGAAGCATCGTCTGGTTGAGGAAGCTACCTGTGAAACCGAGCAGGTCATGTGAGACAAGTATCCCCAGTTGTTCGACGATTCATGTACTACTCTACTCTTACTTTAGCTAATTTTTCCTAGTTTATCACTCAGGGACGAGTGATGGGTAAATTGGTATCTATTGTAAGAATCTGCTCCCATCGTTATTGTAGCCTTGTCCATATTTGGACAAAATCTGAGTGAGGTAAGGTCTAGGGATATCTGGTAATGATTAGGGGGATCTAATTGTGAATTTTAGTACATGAGTGGATAACCAATACATTAAGGATCCTGTACGGCTTTACAGAATCAAATTAGGGCGAGTAAAACTCCTGAAAATGATCTTAGCGTGAAAGGGTAGTTTTAAAACGTCCTAGTTTTAAAGTGTGTTGTGAAATGGGGGCTTGGAACTCAAATTCCGAGATTCTTTCTCCATGCAAGCTGCAAGGGCGGGATTAATTCTGCCAAGGCGGGGTCGGTGTGGTGAGATGGGGTCCGCCGTACTGGGCCAGTCGCGACATAAGTCGGGAAAAACCCCAATTTCGTTGTTTTCCTGAAACTTTGTTCTTATGAGCTAGAAGACGACCCAGGGCGATTTCTTGAAAGTTTTCCACGACTTTTAGTGCCAAAGGTAAGGATGTTTGTCACGACCTATGGGTACCCCCTAGATTTAACGAGGTACATAATACCCCGAATGGCATCATGTAAGCCACTTAACATATCATAACATAAAGCATTAGAACAATACGAAGTAAAATAAATTTCAACTCTTAAAAAATTCAACTCTTGAAAAGCGGAAGTCTAGACTTGTCACAATATAGCCGTCTATTACAATCGTTTAATCGAATTGGGCCTAGCCTATACAACATGTCCGAAAATGGAAGTATAATAAAAGAAACTACAAAGATAGCATCCATCCTCGAATTATGAGGACTCACCAACAAGCTAGGAGAAATGATTAAATCCAAGCTCTAGCCACAAGGAGGACCACCTTGATAACCAGACCCTACACTTGGGGAAAATGTAGGAAAATATGGGTTAGTACAAAAATGCACTAAGTATGATAGTCATGCATAAAAATGTTGAAAACATACTAAAAGGAACATTTTAGTTGAATGAATGCAATTTGCTAAGTTAAATCATCATTTTGAAGATAATTGAAAAACACAAGTCATAAGCATAAGAGACAATATAATAAGACATAGGCTATAACATGGTAGACAATAATCATAGCTAGTGAACACAAGAGATAACATCATAGACATAGACATAGTAAATGCAATATAGTTTTAGCATAACATAAAAGAAACACTTCATGAGCCATCTCAAGGCAAAATGGTGCAATGCATGGATAAAACCCCATAATCCCACCGATGCTAAGCAAGTTACATTAGGTCCTCATTCATGTTTACCATATTTTGATCTGATTCTTCGCTTACTTCTCATAGACAAAGGAACATTCACCTTTAGTCAATCATATCAAGGAAAGCAACACATATCAACAATCCAAATTAAAGATACATCATTACAAGTAGTCCTCATATCAAACATACCTAGTAACATAATCATAACCATATTCATTTCATAACTCATCATAACATAAGACTAAATTACCATAAGTACCCTCAAAGCATACTTCTGCAATGCATAAATTAGATCTCATACTCTCACCCATACTAAGTAAATCTTCTTGAGTAGCCATAGTTCATACTAGACTTGACCTTGTGGGATATAGTCTTAACCGACATAAACCATGTGAGCTTAACATGTAATTCGGTGTTACCCACACCAAAAAGTGTTGTTCTACTTGCCTAAGGTAGAACCTTTACTTTAGCTTAGGAGTATGCAATAGCAAAATAACCTACCGGGGCAGGTAGTTATGGGACTAGGAGATTGTTACTAGATACCCGGCCTCAACTCTCATGAGGGCATCCATCTCAAGATATTTTTCCTAAAAACCCGGGCTCAACTCACGTGAGGGCTTCCATCTCATATTAATATCCACTCGGTGCTAAATATAATTCCCACGGAATACTTTCTTAAGTCATGACTTGATTTATATCTTATGGAACGATGTCCTTGACAATCAATCCAAAAGAGTTCATTAGGATAGCTCTTAGATCATGCGTGAGAATAACCTTTCACCGTACATGTCTTCATTTAGATTCAATCAGGTGAGGATTGCCTTCCAAACAAAGAAGAACATAATGCATAATTTCACCCATAGGTGCAACGCTCACACTCACTCAAGATCAGAAAGGTCTTTTCAAGGCTTGTAATGGGGTTGAGTGCAAAGGTATGGCTGTTTAGGCTCAGTGACTTTCATCCTCATGAAATGTGATGCTCACAACACTTTCTTTCCTTTATCTTCATCATTCTCTTTAGTGCTCATAAGTCATCCTATTATTCGCTTCCCATAAATTGTTTGGAAAGCCCATTTCTTTTGTACTTTATTCCACAACTTTCTTTTTCATTCTTTTTCTTTTTCTTTTATGTCTTTTCTCTTTTCTCTTTTTTTTTTATGGAGGGGTTCCATTTTTCTCAAAACCATGGGTAAGAGGAGACTTTCCTTGCACTTCTTGACCTGCATTTATAATTTCACCACACCCCCAACTTAGGCCTTTGTCCTAAGATGGCTATTCAACTAACCACAATTAAACTTCATAAGGATTATGGGTGATGGATAAAGAAAGGTCAAGTTTTCATCAAGTTTCTTCCAAAGAAGGGTAAGGCTCAAAGGGTGTTCAAGAGAGAATCACACACTCACAAGGTAGGTCAAAAAAGAGGTATATGTCAAATTGGCTCACACTCGTAGAAGTTTCCTAAGATCATATTAGCAGATAACATCACTCAGTTCACCGGACCAACGGGGCAAATTCTAGGATCTATCATACATGGTTCACAAGTAAGCTCATCACACTAGACATTGATACTATAAGTCAAACAAGACTCCACAGTTTTGCTAGTGTGCAATGATCATCACAAGAGAATCAATTTGATAAATAGCTAATCACAATGAGATGCAAAGAGTTCACATATTGTCTATGCAACTTCATTTAGCTTCATCGTTCCTGTACATTCATGTTTGTTTGATTGAGAGCACTATTCAAGTCATCGGTATTGATTGGAACCGAGACTCAATTTTTTGCAAAAGAACAGCCACATTAAAGACCATATGGAGGGTGGTGAAAATGTGCGAAAAATTCAAAAAATTTTGGAAGGGTCCAAATCATTTTGCAATTTAAAATAAAAAGAGCTTATAAAAGGAGCCATAAGCTCAAACATCCACAGAAAAGTAGTATTTAACACAATTTTAAACAGAACAACCCAAATATAAACAAAATACAAACATTAAATAGCACACAAAGGTGCGCCTCACCCCACCACAAATAAAAGCATTTTCTCTTCCAATGCAATTAACACATAATATCCAGACTATAGAATAGAGAAGGATAGAGAGAGGTAGAGAAAAATCTCGTCTATATAATCGCTCTATCTGTCTGGGCATCAGTGCCTGATATGTCAGCCTGGAACTTGATAATGGCCCCCAGAGCTTCTTCAGAAGATTCAGCGGCATCTGACTTACTAAGATTGTCCAAGTCATGAGCCGCCAGAAATGAGTGGATAGGTGTGAATAATCCACGTCTCCATGAGGGACTAGTGGGGTCTCGGGGATTTGTTCTTTTGCTGGCACTGGCTTCTTATCCTCATTATCCATTTTGGGAGGATTTGTTGCCTTTGTATTTTTCTTGAAATTTTGCGCTCTTGTTTGTCGGGGTGGCATATCTCTTCTTGCTTCTTTCAGTTTAGCCATTTCTACAAAGCTTCGAGAAAAAGTTAGAAAGTATTCAGACAAAAGCAAGATAGTTCTATTGCAAAATCACTTCGCTGAACAAGTTGGCAAAGCGCACAGCAACTTCGGTGGTTCGCCGAGTGCAGTGCATAGAGAATACAAGGGTGCAGACAAATGGCGAACAAGAAGTCTTTCGGCGAGTCGCCGAATGCTTTTGGAGATCAAAGGCTTCTCGCCGAAAGTTACAGAACTAAACATTACATATGGCATTAAAATAACGACGAAATGGGATGTTGGGCGAACCGCCGAGCAGTTTGGCGAGCTCGACCTAACACGCCAAATGGCCCACGTGCCTAATTTCAACCCTTCTTCTTGAATCCAACCCTGTAACCCCCAAAAACAAAATTAAGGCATGCAAAACTCAAATTAGGCTTAAACCCAATGACAATAATGTACAACCCACGATTTTCATCCAATTTAAAGCGCAGCCTTCCGGAATTAAATATTTAACTTAGTACAGGAAAAAATTGCGAACCTAGCAGGGAAACAATTATTCTAATCCTATTAGATAGGCCCAACACACATCATCAAACTAATGCCAATTCATTTAAGTACAACTTTTAATACAAGAAGCTTAGGGCATGGGAACCAACCTTTGGTATCGATTAAAAGAAGATTGAAATGCTAGGCGGTAATGTAATCCAACTCTAAGCATAAATCAACATTAAAAATATTCTAAAGATGCAAAAATATAGGAACTAGCGTGCGGGTGTGAGTTTGGACAGATAAAAAGTGAGGGAGAGTGAATGAAGTTGAAACTTTTAAACCTTTGGCTAGCAAAAATGGTCCAGTTTTTGCCCATTCGGTGACATTAGTCAACCTCTCTTACTCACTTGGCGGAACGCTGACTGTTTAACTTATTCGCTGAAATTTACAGGACCTCTGGTTTATGGGTGGTCTAAATGGTGGTTTCCATGGTCGGCGACTCGCCAATAATTTCCAAAGCTCGCCGAGTTTTACAGACTCCAATGTTAACGATGTCTTGAGTCAAACGACGGACAAGGTCAAATTCGTCGACCCCTTCAGTGACTCACCGACTGGATCTATTTCTTGTCATCCTTCACTTTTTCGAACACTTCTCATACTTTAACATGTACAAACAACACACCATGAATTTTTTTATTTATAAAAGGCGTTTTAGGTTGCCTCCCAAACAGCACCTTAGTTAACGTCGCGACACGATGCAGTAGCGCTTTCAGGCATCTTCCAAATACACCACCTTAACCAAAGAAATCTCTTGACAATCCCAAAAATATAATTTCAGACGTAGACCGTTTACTTTATATGGAGGTCCTTCCTGATCTTCAACTTTTATTGCACCATTGGTGAACACTCGCGTTACTCTAAAAGGTCCAGACCATTTGGATTTGAGCTTTTCGGGAAAGAGTCTAAGTCGAGAGTTGTAAAACAAAACCCAATCTCCTACCTTGAAGTCCCGCTTGAGTATTCGAACATCATACCGTTTTTTCATCTTCTCTTTTTAGATGGCTGAACTTTCATACGATCTGAGTCTAAATTCATATAGTTTGTTCAACTGCTCTACTATCTCCGTTGAAGTTTTTGACCAGTCCAAATTTAAAGCTTTCAATGCCCACAATGCTTTGTGTTCTAACTCGACGGGCAAATGGCAAGCCTTACCATAAACCAACTGATATGTAGACATACGGATAGGTGTGTTGAAGCGGTCTGATATGCCCATAGTGAATCATTGAGTTTCCTACACCAGTCAGTTCTTTTGGCATTGACTGTGTTTGCCAAAATGCTTTAGATTTCCCGATTTGACACTTCGACTTAGCCACTTGTTTGGAGATGATATGGAGTTGCTACTTTGTGTTTCACCCCATATTTGCTCAGTACCATTGAAAACCACCTATTGCAAAAGTGGGCCCCCCGATCGCTAATGATTGCCCTCGGAGTGCCAAATCTTGCGAACATGTAGCGTTTCATAAATTGGACAACACTTTTTCCTTCGTTGTTTGGAAATGTGATGGCTTCCACCCATTTGGAAACATAATCTACAACCACCAAGATATATTTATTTCCAAATGAGCTCACAAATGGGCCCATGAAATTGATCCCCCATACATCCAATAGCTCGACCTCTAAAATAGAAGTGAGAGGTAATTTGTGTCTTCTAGACACTCCGCCTTGTTGCTGACATTGAGAGCATTTCTTCGCAAACTCATGTGCATCCTTGTAGAGGGACGGCCAGTAATCTCCACTCTAGAGAACTTTAGCGGCGGTGCGAATACCACCATGGTGACCTCCCACTGGAGATGTATGCCAAGCATGAAGAATTTCTACCGCTTTTTCTTTCGGAACACACCTTTAAATGACATGGTCAGCACACTCTCGAAACAAGTATGGTTCATCCAAAAAGTACTTTATAACACTGAACATGAACCTCTTTTGTTGGTAAAAGGTCAACTCATCCGGCATCATCCCACACATAATGTAATTTGCAAAATCTGCTTACCATGGCGTATGTTTGAGAGATATTGCAAACACCTGTTCATCGGGGAAGGAGTCATCTATGTTGACCTCATGATCAGCATTTGCCCTTACTTCCAACCTTGATAAGTGATTAGCCACTTGATTTTCGCATCCTTTTTGATCTTTTACCTCTAAATCCAATTATTGTAATAGCAACACCCACCTTATCAATCTTGGTTTTACATCTTTCTTTGCTAGCAAGTAACAGAGTGCAGCATGATTAGTAAGTACGATTACTTTGGTCCCTAGCAAGTATGCCCGAAACTTTTCAAATGCATAAACTACTGCAAGATACTCTTGTTCAGTGACTGTATAATCTTGATGGGCACTGTTTAGAGTCTTGCTTGCGTAATAAATTGGGTGAAATAGTTTGTTGCACTTTTGCCCCAAGACGACCCCCAATGCCATACCGCTACCGTCACACATTAATTCAAAAGATTCAGACCAATTAGGGCTGATGATAATCGGGGTGGATACTAGTTTGTCTTTCAAACACTAAAATGCAGCCATACAAGTCTCATTAAAATAGAATTTCAGTTTCTTGTCTAAGAGTTTGCATAATGGGTGTGCAATCTTTGAGAAGTCTTTAATGAACCATCGGTAGAACCCTGCATGCCCCAAGAAGCTGCGAACACCTTTCACTGAAATAGGTTGGGGTAATTTCTCAATGACTTCAATTTCCACCTCGTCAATTTCTAGCCCCTTTTGCGACACCTTGTGCCCAAGAATGATATCTTCTTTCACCATAAAGTGGCATTTCTCCTAATTCAGAACCAAATTCGTTTCCACGCATCTTTGGAGTACCTGCCCTAAGTGTGTCAAGCATTCTTCAAACGTATCCCCTACGACTGAGACATCATCCATGAATATCTCCATAGAGTCTTCGACCATATCCGCAAAAATAGACAACATGCTACGCTGAAATGTTGCTGGGGAATTACATAGCCCGAATGGCATCCGTTTGAGTGAAAATGTTCCATAAGGGCAAGTAAAAGTAGTTTTCTCATGGTCTTCCGACCCAATAGAGATTTGATTGTAACCGGAGTACCCATCCAAAAAAAAATACCACCCTCTTTTTGATAACCGGTCAAGCATCTGGTCCATAAAAGGCATTGGAAATTGCTCTTTCTTTGTCCATGAGTTATGCTTTCGATAGTCCATGCATAATTTCCACCCAGTCACTGGTCTAGTAAGCACAAGTTCTCTTCTTGCATTTGGGACTACGGTTATACCTCCCTTTTTTGGTACACATTGCACCGGACTTACCCACTTACTATCTCCAATAGGGTAGATTACTCCCGCATCTAGCCACTTGATGATCTCTTTTTTGACCACCTCTTGCATTGGAGGTTTCAATCTCCATTGATGCTCCATAATAGGTTTACATTCATTGTCGAGCCGAATCTTGTAAGTATAGATGCCAGGAGGAATTCCTACTATATCGGCTATTGTCCATACAATAGTTATTATATGCTTCCGCAATACCTCAATGAGCAATTTCACCTGCCTTTCAAGCAAGTAGGCTGCGATAATCACTGGTAAAGTATTATTGTCTCCTAAGAAGGAATATTTGAGATGAGAGGGTAGGGCTTTTAACTCCAAATTCGGTAGTTCTTCTGTTGATGGCTTTGCAGGAGAACTTTCTCTGATCTTCAGGTCGATATCCAACTTGATTGGATTCCTTGAATATACTTCTAACCTTGATAAGGCAACTACCAGTTCCTCATAGCCTTGAACTTCGAATTCATCATAATTGGCAAGTACAAATTCAAGGGATTCATTCTTGCGCATTAAATGGATCACACTTGCCACTGCCTCATCTATAACATCCTTAGTAGACACCACATGGATATTACTTGGTTGCTTCATGGAGTTACAGATATTGAAGGTCACCTCATCATCATTCACACGAAACTTCAATTTCCCACTTTCGACATCCACCAATGCTCTCCCGGTGGCTAAGAATGGCCTTCCCAAAATAATGGGGATTTCAGCATAGATCTCACAATCTAGAATCACAAAATCAACCGAAAAGTTCAACTGATCTACTTTTACCAATATGTCATAGAGTATCCCTACCGGGTGTTTGATTGATCAATCAGCCATAAGGAGTCTCATTATGGTTGCCTTTGGTTCACCTAAACCAAGTTCCTTGTATATTGCATAGGACATCAAGTTAATGATTGCTCCTAAATGACACAAAGTTTATCGAATTGTAGCATGCCAATTGTGCATGGGATTGTGAATGCCCCAGGGTCTTCTCTCTTAGTGATGGACTCATTTGTCATAATTGCACTGCAACTATGGGGCACCTCAATCGTTTCATAGTCCAAGCTCATCTTCTTTGTAACCAGCTCTTTCATAAATTTGGTGTATCCCGGCATTTCCAACAATGCTTTCACTAGAGGAAGATTAATTGCTAAGTTCTTGAATACTGACTTTTTTTTTTGAACTTCTCATTTTTATTCTTCTTTTTCAAACATTGAGGAAATAGTGGAGCTATTTTGGGTAAAGGGTGCGTGACTTTTGGAACTTGAAAATGTTTCTCGGCATCCTCTTGTGGTTCTTTGGCAGGGTTTTGTGGAATAGGCAATTCTCGTTCCTCTATAACTTGGCTCTCTTCCTGTATTCGAGGGTCCTCATCCTCTATCACATTCCATTTTGCCATCTTTCAACTCCGGGTAACTATAGCCAGCCCTCTTTCATTATCTTCCATCAGTGTCCTGGATGTTAATTGAACTGATAATAGACTCAATTGACCTTCAAGCTTTTTGATGGCATCAACATGAGAATTCACTTTACTGTTCAATGATGAAAAGTCATCTCTCATTCCTTTTTAGCAAATCATCAAAGCCCTAAACTTTATCAAGTATACGTGACAATAGATCATTTACCCGAGGACTACTTGCACTCCCTTTTGATTTCGGGCTTTCACTCAATTGAGTATGGTCTTCCTCATGGGCATCTTGTTCTGCCCAATCGTGGCAATATCTCCCTGGTTCTTCACTTCTATAATGGTTCCAACCTGGATTTCCACCCCGATGTTGATAGTGTGGATGGAAACCCTCCTCATATTTTGTAGAGTTCCAACCTTGGTTCTCCCCTGATCTTAAGTAACCAGAAGAAAAACCCTCCTCAACTCGAAATACTCTATATGTCCCCTTCATGTTCTCTTGTATCACATCCATTTGAGACAACATCTTTTTGATGTTTTCGTCCCTCTCCCTTTCTTTATCAAGTTGTTCTTGCGTTAATCTAAAACATAGTGGGGAAACTTGGTCATCTTTTGTGTACCACTCTTGATTTACTCTAGTCATGCCATATAGGAGGAATGAGGCTACTTCAAATGATTGTAGCATTATTCCTCCTTGCACCAATTGGTCAGCTATTCATTTATTAACCGAGTCCAGACTACGATAAAAGTATTGGAGCAGCAATTCACTTGGCAGTTCATGCGTTGGGCACTTACGCAAAAATCTCTTGAACCTTGTCCATGATTCGTGAATTGGTTCACCCTTCTTTTGCTTGAAATTCTGAATGTCGTCTCTCAGTTTCATCATTCTTGATGGAGGAAAGAATCTTTCGTGAAAGGCCATAACCAGCTCCTCCCATGATTTGATGGAATTGTTTGGAAGCTCGACTAACCATTTAGTACCTCCCCCGGTCAATGATAATGGAAATAAGCGAAGCCTATGGATTCTTGAGATAGATTCTTGAACGATAAAGGGGTGCACACTTCCACAACGCTTCGTATATGTTCATGTGGATCTTCATGCTCTAACCCTCTAAATAAACCTCTTGAATGTATGAGCTGGAGTGTTGCGCTAATAACTTTGAACATTGCTTTTCCGTCTGCTTTTGGCATGAAAATTACGCCCATCTCGCCTACTTGGGCAGGGTTATAAACACTATTAACATTGTCGTCTTGATGAAAAGCACCACCCGCTGGGTCACCCGCTTGGTAGCTATTCCCCCTATTTGCACTCATATGTCGTGTTGTGACACACAAATACTAAAAACAAAATTGAAGATTAAGTGAGTAAACTACAACTAAGAAGAACAAAAATTCTACTAATCTAAAAATTCTCAAATAACACCACTCCCCGGTAGCGGCACCATTTTGATATTTGTGTAATCAAGAAACAACTTTCGATGCAAGTGTCTACAATCATACAATAGTTTAGTAACCCAACGAAGGGTTGGGATCGTTCCCAAGAGAGTGGTTTTCAGAATTAATAGAAAAATAAAACTTAGTTCTAACTAGCCATAGCTAAAAACATTAATGATTAAAAATATTGTAAATTAAAGGGGGACACAAAAGTGTCAATTACCAATTGTGTTTTTTGTCACAAGTAGGTAAAAACAGCAAAATAAACAAGGGTTTCTAAGTAATGAAATGGGATCCTTGGGATATGACGGGAATACGGGTTAACCTAGATTATTGGGTACATGCTTTCGATAGAAGATTCATAGAGTAATTGTGACTAGGCTGGACTTTAAGTGGGATAAGCTCTCTCTCGATCAACTTACCCCGTTTCAAATGCGTTCCTCTCGGACACCCACTTGCCCCATAAAGACCAGCTTACGCCTTAACCCACTCACTCTCTCGAGCTGAGTGTGTGGATATGGGACTAGAGCTCACTCACTCGAGCTGAACCTCATGTCGACCCACACACACTGGCCATCAATCTAGTGGTCTTAGTTTTATGACCTCTCTTTCGAGCAAGCCAAAAACACATAAATAAACTTGTATTTGCTACTAAAAATTCATTAAATTCATCCACAACCACTAAACGAAATCAAAATTAAACTATGATTAAACTATCAGGAAACAAGACCCAACAATTATCTTAACCCATACTCACTAAATCACACCCCAAGAATTGGGGTTTTTAGTCACATATAAAGAGATAGAAATTTATACCTAAATGAACTTGCCTTAAAATGGGTATGAAGATTTAAGTCTTGTTACAGGCCAAGAGTGAAGAATCCAAAAGATCCAATTCCAAATCCTTTGGAGATGAAACCCTATTTCTCTTCAAGTCTTCAAAACCCTCTCAAACTCAGAGCAAAATTACTAAAAAGTACTATTCTATGTGAAAATTAAAATAATAGTTCGACTTTTAAAACTATAACTCTAACTAGTATTTATAGTTTTCACAGATTTCTGCTGCAGCGGATCATTCGGCATCGTTAATCAGAATCGGTGATCAACTCGGCTATTCAACCTTTGGTGTAGTTCATCGCCGTCTTGCACCAGCCTTCAGCATCGTCGGGATGTGGGTCATTGGGCAACATGGTACTGCTTCGCGGAACATCTCAGCGTTGTGCCAACCGCTACCTTTTTCCGCCGACTTAATCCTTTCCTTCAGGGCTCAGCACACTGGAACAAAAGGCGAAGTAAAACCCTTCGGCGACTTGCCAAGTGGACTCGGCGATCCTCAGGCCTTCATTTCTCCATTCCTTTTAGCCTTTTCGTTCCTTTTTTAGACGTAGTGTCCATGCTTTCCTTCAAACTTTAAATACCTGAAACTTAAGGGTTTTCATAAGATATTGAGGTAAAAATGCATTTGCGGACACAATTTCTATTAAAATATAGCCCTAAATGAGTCCAATTTGTGGACTCATCAAGGAGGTGCACCAGAAAGGCCAAGAGCATCACAAGGAATGAATCTAGAAGTGTGTCAAGGCTCAGTGGTATCATAGTAGTCATGTCTGCCTCTGTAAGTATCATATAAACATCAACCTTTGGGATGTGTTCGCCTGTGTTGGTCTCCTCTTATCAGCCTCGTCCCGAGTGTACTCGGCCTCTATACACCAAATGTCGGTAGAAGATGTGGGTTTATTATCAACATCCCTCTTCTTATCTCGTGAGACTTTGGCCCGTTAACATAACTATGTGATCCGTACTGGGAATGCGAGAGACGTCTAGCGCTGCTTGGCCCTCATGGTGATCTCCTACTCAATAAACAGACCTAAATTGAACAGCTTCCTAGCAATAATAGACCTAAGACAGGCCGCCTTTGGGTGCGTAGGATAGACTCATTCTGGGATGGCATGATCGTGGTGCTGGTAAACCCAAACCATTATCTGGCCACCACATTGAGATCCTTCTGCTCTATCGGCGCTTTGGCCCCAATCCAACTCAAGATGATATCAGAAAGTGGAAGAGCAAGCCAACCTTTGAGGTCATCGAGTATCTTTGTCGTGATCATACTCTAGTATTCATACATGAAGTCAATAGCCCGCTCAAACACAACATATATATCATTGATGCTGCATTTTTCTTTCTTGCCTTGGACCACCACAAAATCCACGGCTTGAAGCTACTATCTTTCTTCTTCCCATGAGGCACCAAGTCACTATAGGTAGAGTAGAACTCCCGGACCCAAGTAGTAATGTATTGGCCACGGTGCATCGTGAATACCTCAAATTTGTGAAACATGAATGTGTCCCACACAGCTAGATGTTTGTCCACCACACCATCTGTGGACAATCTCTTCTCCTCTAATATGTTCCTCAATCCCTCGACCATTAGTTTGTTGAGAGACCAGGGAGGAGGACCCTGTACTGGTGGCACTGGAACCACTGTCTGATTTATAGTTAGAGGAGGTGAACGACTCTGAGGAACTGAGATCCTAGACGGATCGTGCATCACCTTTGAGCGAAGCTCCGCTCTCCGGGCTTGTAACAACTCATCAACCTCAAGCTCAGATGTAGAAGTCTGAGAATAATAGGATTCCCCCTAATTGCTGGAGTTATACTTTGGTGTTTCAACCAGGGCTGCCTTGCCCTTTCCTTTGCTTCCCTTTGGAGATAGTATTGTTGCCTTGGCTTTAGAAGCAGTTACTTCCTCATCTATCATGACTCTTCGTGCCCATTTTTGGGGCGGCATGTCTCTTCCAGACTATTTGGGTCTAGCCATTTATGTGAATAACATAGAAACACGTCAGAAAGAGTTCCCGAAATAGTGTAGAAAATATGTTGCAAAAAGACTCGCCGAAAGTTCCATCACAAAAATTTCACAAATTCAAAGCTGGTCGGCTTTGTCCATGTCGATCAACAGATCGCCAACACCAATCGGTGACCTAGAAATAGCTCGCCAAATTTTACAGTATCTTTTAGGGATTAGGGGTGTAGAAGGACGATCAAGAAGAGCTTTCGGCGAGTCACCAAGTTAACCCATCGAGCTGATGCATATTGCTGAAAGTCACAGAACACAAACTCAACATTTAGGGAAATTAAGGGCAATTTGGGGTTGTTTGTGTAACACTCCGGAAATTAGTAGGCAAAAAACTAGAGCTAAACGTGTGAGAACTAGAGTCATGGAGGTGACCTAAGGCCAATGGAAAAGGGGCAAGGGCCAAATCTGCCCAATCCTTGCCAGGGCACTGCCTCATCTCCACGAGGGCCTTCAGGACCCGTGGTGGCCACCACGCCTCGTGGTGCCACCCGTGGAGGGCCAGGCAGTATCCTCCCTAAAGGCTGCCCAGAGTGCTTTTCTTTATAATCCACTTCACCACTCATGGTGAAGACAACGACGCGTGGGAAGGCTTGTGGAAGGGAATTAGGGGTGTGAGGGAATTAAAGAAAAGTGGCTTAGCCACTGCGTCAAGGTCCACAAGAGGGACCACGGCTCGTGGACCCCTTCGTGGAGTTACCTTGGGCGTGTTAGCTAAATGCATAAGCTACCTAGCTACTACCTCAAGACCACGGATAGGACCACGGCTCGTGGATCCCCACGTGGTCCCTAGCAACTCACTTAAAGTGAGAGTTATTTTCGGTAATTCTGTTTTAATATCTATCAAAGTGAGGTCGTTTTAGGTAATTTTGGGGTGACTATGTAAGTCATTTTTAAGTCAAATTCACTCAAATAAAGTTATATTTTCACAACACCCAAATTAAAACCCCAAAAGTTCATATTCTCTCAAACATTCACTCTTTAGAACTCAAGGAAGAAGAAGAGTAAAGTTGAAGCTATGGCTTGAAGAAACAAGGCTTTTTTCACCCAATTTCTTTGGAGAAACATAACTAAGGGATGGTAGTTCATCATCCATGGATACTTTTCATCCTTGGAGTCCCTCCAAAACCCCCAATTTCAAAGCTAGAAATCTCAAAAAATAGGGTTTGACTTCAATCTCATGGATTCCTTTTAATTTCATTTTAAATTATTGGATTATGTTTTATTATGGATATATTGATGATTTTATATGGCTTTATGTTGAATTCCCCAAGAATCCATTTATTTCCCTATTTTTCCAATTTGGATCTCAAAGTGTGTGTATTGATTGATGCAATAGGAATATGATAGAATTATGCATCTAGTAATTGAACTACTGACATTATGTTATCATTCATGTCTAATGTATTAATTCTAGATGTGTTGATGTATTGTAATCTATGGTCCTTGAAGGGCAAATTGTGAGAATTATGAATATGCTTTATGAACACTTTGAGAGTAAAGTGAATATGATTATGATTTAGTTATTGTTTTGTTGGGAGTTATCTTCATGTAGACACTTATGGTTGAATATGATATGATGTGAATGGTTTGTCACATATAGTGATTCTAAGGTTGGAAGACTAGTCTCACTTATTGAATCTATGAGCTTTAGTATGAATTGTATGGATTGAGTGTCAAGACATTCTTCCGTAATTATAAACTTAAGTCAAGACTTAATATGAACTCAATGGGAATTATGCTTCGCACCGAGTGGATAGTGATATGAGATGGAATCCCTCATGTTAGTAGAGGTCCGGTTTCAAGGAGCAATTTCTTGGGATTGAAGCCTTCACGTTAGTAGAGGCCGGGTTTTCTAGTACCACACCCCTAACCCATAACTATGTGCCCACATAGTTCTTTAGCAAGTTGATCCACCTAAGCTAAGAATATGTTTCTACCTTAGGCAAGTAGGACAACCCCTTTCCGGTGTGGGGTAGACACCGGATTCCATGGTAAGTTACCATAGTCTATGTCGGTTAAGACTAATCTCCCTTTATGATATTATGAACAAGAATATGAAATATGAACTATAGTTACTCAAGAAGCTTTACCTAGTATGAGTGGAATTATGGGATCTAATTTATGCATTGCACAAGTAGGCTTTGAGGATACTTATGGTATGTTCTTATTATGATATAATGATATATGAGTTATTTATACTTATGACTTATGCCTTTCCATTATCATCAAAATGATGTTTTAAACTATTAAGTGGCATGCATTCAACTAAAATGTCTATTTAGCGTATTTTCAAGGATTTTATGCATGACTGTCATACTTAATGCATTTTTGTACTAACCCATATTTTCTACATTTTTCCAAAAGTGTGGGTTCCGGTTCTTACGATGGTTATCCTTTGGTTCAAGCTTGGATTTGACTATTCTCCTTGTTTGTGGTGAGTCCTCATGATTCGAGGATTGGAGTTTTGCTATACTGTGAGTTTACGGTATTTTTGATGCATTTCACTTAGAAGTTTTGTGTGTCTAGGGCCATATTGTATAAGAATTAATGTTTTTGGGTCTTATGTTTGTAGGATATAAGCTTGGAATGCAGTTGATGGTGATAAGTGTTGAAATCATGCAGAAGGGGCAAACTACAGAAGGATCCATGGTCCAGTGGTCCTATGACGGACCGTCGTTGGGCATGCATGGATGGAGCATTAACAAATTCTAACTAAGAGTGGAAATACGAAGCGACTAAGGGACCGTAGGTCGACCCACGGGCTGTCCTACACATATGTCGATGGATTCAGAGAGTTGTAGTTCCAGTACATGATGGAAAAATCTTAAGTATGGAGCTATGGAAGGGGACCTACGGATCGTAGGTCGACCCACGGTTCGTAGGTCGAGCCATCACTTGAAGTCGCGTCCCAGACTTCTTATTTTCTTATTTTGTTTCCCTTTATTTAGGACATGTTTTCTATAAATAGGAGTTATAAACCTCATTTTTGCGGGTTAGACATTATTGTATACTTCTATGTTTTGGTGTTTCTATGGGGAATTAACTTGCAACTTTAGCAATTTGATTTCTAGATTTTGGTTTATAAGATTTTTACTTTGAAATTCAATTGGATATTTTAGGGTTCATCTACTCTAATCGTAAGTTCATGAATACCTCTTATCAAAACATGAATTGCGTTCTTTCTAGCAGGAGTAGCTAAATCTACAACTTGGGTTGTCGGAATCATGAGCAATTAACAACGTATGAATAATAATTAAGTAATTCTTGAATAGTTTTTATGAATGTATTGGTAATTCTTTCTCTTATAAGTTTTTTAACGAGTGCACGCGTTTGAACATGCATCGTTGCTACATGCCGGACCAAGGAGGTAGTTAATGATAAAAGAATTAACAATAGAGATTTAGTGGATGCTATCTAATAGTCTAATGTCAATTGGTGTGAGGGTGAAAATTAAGTCATACATTGATGTGATGTCTAATCTAAGGTAAGGGTAAGGGTAAGGTTAGTAAAATATACACTCGTAACCGGACCAAGGTGCCTAGTGAAATTCCCTATTTGGAGGATTAATCACCTAGGAATACCTATCTTACCAACATTGCATGTAAAACACTAGGAAATGATTACTATTATTAGGATTACCATGTTAAAAGCTTATGGGAAACACATACACCCCAATCTCTCTCTCATATTGAGAATCAAAAGTTTGAATCCTGCTCACTTTATACTTGATCAACAATCGTTGTTTTGCTTACACAAAACGCCCCCTTTAATTACTTGTTTCAAAAATAGATTGACTAAACGGATATAATAGTGAGTTAAGTTTAAGTTTGAACCATATTCCCCGTGGGATCGACCCCAACCTACAAGTTGGGTCCTTTATTTGACGACGACTGCTTAAACTACTTTAGGGAAGTGTAATTTGAGCGTATCAAATTTTGGCGCCACTGCCAGGGAATAAGGCTTTTAGATTAAGTTAACTACATTATTGAACTTTAGTCAATTATTTCCTGATTTTATGTTTTCTTTTGTTTTTTGTTTTCTATAGGTTTCTACTCTAATGTATGCTAAGAACCCGGACTCGAGGCAAATCATTGACCCCGTACGATTCAGAGTTAAGTAAAATATTGAGAAAATTGAATAATCTAGGGGTCCAAATCAATCCAATCGGAGAGAATCTAGGTGATGGTGTACTATTGCAGCCTCCTAGGCTTGTTAATGTACAAGCATAGGTTCATGGTGGAAATCTTATCGGAGATGCATAGATGGTGCAGAATCTGCCAGCACCGAGGTTGCATGATAACTATAGGGTGGACTTTAATGTAGTTGAATCAGAAGGGCCCATTGTTTTTCTTCCTTTACCACCAGGGAATACATTTGTAGCGACCAATAGTCTTATGCAAATGCTTATAGCGAGAGGGTTTTTTTCTAGGCTAGCTTCGAAAGATCTGCATTTGTCACATGGCTAAATTGAGAAGTGTCGTATGAGTTGTGTGGGGCAACCAGAGTTTGATGTGGATGTCAAAGTTTTGAGAATCTTCCCTCTGTCATTTACCGATGATGTTGTGGTGTGGTTTGCTGAGATTTCATATAATTTAATTCATATATGGGACCTATTACATCGAGTGTTCATGGAAAAGTATTTCCCAGAGTCTAAGAAGCTTAACCACAAGGACTAGTTGAATAATTTTGTGGCACTACCTGGAGTGTTTGTGAGCAGTTCTTGTAATAGGTTCACTCCGTTCATCAGAAGTATTCCAAATCACTCCATTGATGACATGTCATTGAAGGATTATTTCTACAGAGGGCAGGATGACAATGGAAAGGTTGTGCTAGACACTATCGCTGGAGGATCCTATGGTGAGTGCACTTTTGAGGAGATCGCTGAAATATTGGAGAAGATTTCCTGAAATAATAAGGCATGGAGCACTAGAAAAGCTAATACTGGAAGAAGCACATTCGTTGTTCAAGCCGCACCAGACTAATCTAGTGATAAAATTCGTGAGGAGATGGCTCAGATGAGGATGGAACTTGGGTTTGTATTGAAGCATGTGAGTGGAAATGCAGAAAATGTAAATGTGGTAAATTACCTACCCAGAACTCCACCACCACAAGTTGAGGAAAGCTACTATGTGAAGGATGCTTATTTGGTGAATGATAAGTCGGGGGGTTTCCGAGCAAGTGCCCAAGGTTCCAACTCGTATAATTGGTTCCAAGGGAAAGAAAACCAATGTCGAAACTATGAAAACTACAATCGAGAGGGAAACTATGTCCGAGATGGGAACTACAAATGTTGAACCCTACAACCGGAACAACTATGGCAACAGAAATGAGAGAGTTGTGCCTTATGTTCCACCTCAAATCAGGAATCTGACAATAGAGAAGTTGGGGGTAGTATGTCACGCAGAAGATGATGAAGAGGTTTGATGCGACTGTGAGAGATGCAGAATGACTTGTCTGGAATCGATCAAAATTTTGATGCCTATGCAGTGTCGATAAACCAACTTGAGTAGCAGGTTAATCACTTGTCCATTACGGTGAACCCACGTCATCTTGGCACACTTCCTAGAAACACCATCCAGAATCCAAAGAATGATGGGCATTATATGGAAGTCACTACTTTAGGAGGTAAACATACCATTCATCCCCATATGATATCTGAGGTTGAAATTGTTGTAGAAAGAGATCAAGATGAGATCGACGTTACTGGAGATTCTAAAATTGCTACAGAGAAGGAAGCGAAGGAGACCCAAAAAGTTTTTCCCATGACTAGACCTCCATCGCCATTCCTACAGGGATTGTTGTAGAAGACCGAAGAAAGAAAATACCACAGGTTCATTACTATGTTGAAACAACTTTCCATTAATGTTCCGTTGATTGAAACTTTGGAGAAAATGCATGGGTATGCGAAGTTTATGAAGGATTTGCTGACCAAAAAAGATGGCTGTCAGTTTTGAGGATGATGCAAGGTTAAAACATTGTAGTGCTATTACTACACGGTCATTACTGTAAAAGAATGATGATCTTGGAGCTTTCACTATTCCTTGTATCATTAGGATGTTGCATTTTGTGAAGGCATTGTGTGATTTGGGTGCCATCACTAATCTGATGCCGTTGTCTATCTACAAGAAGTTGGGTTTAGGGGCTCCAAAACCAACAGTGATCCAACTACTCATGGCTGATAGAACTCTGAAGAAACCTATTGGTGTTCTCTAAGATGTCCTTGTGAAAGTGGAGTCGTTTATTTTTCTGGCAGATTTTGTGATACTTGATTGTGAGGTTTATTTTGAGGTTCCCATCATCTTAGCTAAACCATTCCTTGCTACTGTGGTCGATATAGAGAGAGGGCAGATGAAGTTCTGATTGAATAATGAAGAGGTAACTTTCAATATATGTAGGTCTATGAAGCAGGCAAGAGATCTCAAGTCTGTATTAGTGGTGAATCATATTGTGGAGCAAGGTTCTAGAGTGTTTATTGAAGAGAGGTTATGTGTGCATGCACTGGCAGCGATAATGATGAATTAGTTGCTGAACTTGATAGGTTCGAATTCCGTTCCAAACAAAAAAATTAGAGCCAAATATGAAGAATCGTGACTCTCTACCCACAATACTATATGTGGAAGAAGATCCAAAATTGGAGCTTAAGGCTCTACGATCGCATTTGAGGTATGTATTCTTGGGAAGAGATGACACTTTACCGGTAATCAATTTTGCCGATGCGAGTTATTGGATGGACTATTGCGAAAATTATTGGGATTCTTCCTGGCATTTGTTCACATAAAATCCAACTCATGCCGGACAGCAAGCCAAGTATTAAGCAACAAAGGAGACTAAATCAACCTATGCAAGAGGTCGTGAAAAAGGAAATCATCAAATGGTTGGATGCTGGAATCATAAACCCCATTGCAGATAGCAGTTGGGTCTGTCTTGTTCAGTGTGTACCTAAGTAAGGTGGGATTAATGTGGTTCCTAATGCGAAAAAAAAGCTTGTTCCGATGAGGCCAGTGACTAGATGGAGAGTTTTCAGGGATTAAAGTAAATTGAATGCTTGGACATAAAAGGATCACTTCACGATGTCGTTCATGGATCAGAGGCAGGATCGCCTTGCTGGTAAGGCTTGGTATTGCTTTCTTTATGGTTATTCGGGCTACAATCAAATCTCCATAGCTCTGGAAGTCCAAGAGAAGACAACCTTCACTTGTCCTTATTGGACTTTCGCCTTCAAAAGGATACCATTTCGGTTGTGTAAAGCTCCAACGACCTTCCAACGTTGCATGATGTCGATATTCTTAGATATGGTGGAGGACACTATTGAGGTATTTATGGATGATTTCTCTATGGTAGGTGACTCGTTTGATGGTTGTTTGATGCATATGGACGAGGTACTGAAATGGTGTGAAGAGTGCAATCTTGTGCTCAATTGGGAAAAGTGTCACTTCATAGTGAAAGAGGGATAGTTCTGGGTCATAGGATTTCTGAGAAGGGTATTGAGGTTGATAGAGCTAAAGTTGAGGTAATAGAAAAGCTTCCACCACTTATATTTGTTAAAGGTGTTAGAAGTTTTCTTGGGCATGCAGGGTTTTATCGGAGGTTTATTAAGGATTTCTACAAAATTGTACACCCATTGTGCAAACTGCTCAAAAAAGGAGTGTAAGTTTGATTTTGATAATGCTTGTTTGAGAGCTTTTGGAGAGTTTAAAGCAAGTCTAGTTTCCGCACCTATCATTATTTCACTGGATTGGGGGCAAACTTTGAAGTGATGTGTGATACGAGTGGAGTGGCGCTTCATGTGGTATTGCGACACAAGCAAGAGAAGATTCATCATCCAATTTACTATGCCAGCAAAGCTATGAATGTGGCTCAAACGAACTATACAGTGATTAAATAGGAATTCCTTGCTGTGGTTTTCGCATTCGAGAAATTTCGATCTGACTTGCTTGGTACTAAGGTCATAGTGCATACTGACCATTCTACATTGAGGTATCTGCTGGCTATAAAGGATGCAAAGCTGAAGTTCATCAGATGGGTATTGTTGCTGCAAGAGTTTGATTTTGAGGCGAAAGATAGAAAGGAGACAAAAAATCAAGTTGCCGATCATTTTTCCAGATTAGAAGAGAAAGCTATGCTCAAGTTATGAGATGGGGCTTAAATTAATGATGCATTCCCAGACGAATAGGTGTTCGCTGCTTCCTTTGACCTTATCCCTTGGTTAACAAATTTTGTTAACTACTTGGCAAGCGATTTGGTTCCATCAGATTTGTCATTTCACCAAAGGAAAAAGTTTATGAATGATATGAAGAAGTTTTCTAGGATAAGCCTTACTTGTTTCGTATTTGTGTAGATGGGATTATTCATCGTTGTGTGCTCAGTTGAGATGATGATTATACTAGAGTTGTGTCACTCATCGCATGTTTGTCAGCATTATAGTGGTATTCAGACTACTCATAAAATCTTACAGTTTGAGTATTACTGGCCTACCATCCACCAAGATGCTCATGATTTCGCCAAGTCTTGTGACCGTTGCCAAAAAGAAGAAGGAATTTCAAAGAGCCAAGAGCTACCTATGAATCCAATAATGGTGATTGAGTTATTTGATGTTTGGGGCCTTGACTTCATGAGTCCATATGTGAGTTCAGATGGGATGAAGTATATTCTTGTTGTGATTGACTATGTATCAAAATGGGTGGAAGCAATTGCGCTGTCAAACAATGAGGGTAAGAGTGTCACAGCATTCCTGAAAATAATTATCTTCTCCAGATTTGGTAAACCTAAGGGAATTATCAGCGATAGAGGTTCTCACGTTTGAAATAAGTTGTTCAAGGCGTTGCTAGAGAAATTTGTAGTTTGTCACAATGTAGCTACTCCTTACCATCCGCAGTCTAGTGGGCAAGTTGAAGTGTAAAATAGAGAAATAAAGCAAATCCTTGCAAAGACTGTGACTGCCAATAGAGCGAACTGGTCAAGAAGGCTTGATGATGCTCTATAGGTCTAACACACCACATTCAAGACTCCCATAGGTATGTCCCCTTACGAACTTGTATATGTGAAGTTATGCCATTTGCCAGTAAAGCTAGAGCATAAGGCCATGTGGGTACTAAAGAAGTTGAATTTGGATTGCGGCACCGCATCGGGTCAAAGAGTAAATGACATGAATGAGCTCGATGAGTTTCGCGTAAAAGCATATGAAAGTTCAGCCTTGTACAAGGAGAATATGAAAAAGTATCACAATCAAAAGATTGTAAAGCGTGAATTTCTTGTGGGTGATCTAGTGCTTTTATTAAATTCAAAGTTGAGCTTGTTTCCTAGCAAGCTCAAGTCCAAGTGGACCAGGCCATTCAGAGTCACTCAAGTATTTCAACATGGAGCGGTCGAGGTCGAGAACAAGGAGGGAACAAGGTTCAAAGTGAACGGGTAAAGAATCAAGGTCTACATAGGGAAGTCGGAGAGTGTACAAGAAGTGATAGAGGCCTACTATCTTGATGATGTTTGAGTAATCGAGGTATTTGTGTCATGCCACAACGTTAAATCAAGCGCTGCTATGGAGGCAACCAAAGATCTACAATCTAGCCAACTATAGGTTCTTCTTATCAATATAGGAGTTTTCTTCTTGTATGTTTCATTGCTCTTTAGATAGGTGTTTTATTTTTGTATTAGTGTTGGCTAGATATAGAATAGGGTCCGTGTCTAAAGAGTATCCAGATAATATGAAAAGAAAGTCCTAATGGTTGCTACGTGTGCAGGGACGAAAGGCAAAATCTACAGAAAAATAGTTGTGCACTAGTCTACGAACCCCATCGACGGTCCGTTGGTCCATCCACGGATCGTGAATAGCATCCGTAGATCCCACGTAATTGTTCTAAATTTTTCTAAGTGTCAAAGTGACCTACGGAACAGACCTATGGACCATCTCGTGGGTCCAAAGTTAGGGTTGTGCTGACCCAACCCGGACCTCGTATAAATAAAAACCCTTTCATTTTAAACTTCCCCCACTTCCATAATTTCGTCCTAACCGTTTCTACCATTCCATATACCCATTATATTCCTTTCATATCCCCCATATCACTCCCATAATCATCCCACATATCACATATCTCCCCTCTCTCTCCAAAACTCATTCCACCACACTCATCTCTCCCACAATGATTTCTCGGTCCGGGTTCGGTGTCCAAGTTGGTCTTGGAGTCTTTGAAATCAATCACAAACTCACCATTGTTGCGTACTTGTAAGGTATGATGATTTCATTTAAACTTTGAGTATTTCATGGTTTCAATTGAAGTCAGAACAATGAGCTCGACCTTGGGTTGAGCAATTACTTGTTCAAACAATAATGTTAGTTTAGAAATACCCTTAGGATAACGGTATGCGAGTGTGTAGTTAATAAAAAAATCAAACTATACCAAGAAATAGGTCTAATTGGTTGTTTTAACATAGGGTGCATAGTTTCAGTATGTTAAAGAGATGAATTATGTGTAACCGGAACCCTAAGAATGATAAACTACCATATATTGTGTTGAAATGCATGATTGGATCTAGGTTGAATGAATTATTGTTGAAAAAAATGGGTTGTCTGAGATTTTATAGGTGATGCCTGGCACAACACTGACTCACAAGCCTCGACCACGGACCATAGGTCGTGGTCCGTGGATTAGTTGGACACAACTTTTTCACTAAGTGTCGAACCACGGTGTGGACTACGATCTGTAGTTCCATCGAAGGACCATTCTGTACATCCATGGTTCCCACATAAGAGACCCAATTTCGGGTAATCTAACCTACGGAAGGGACCCACGAACTTTCTTTCCATCGACGGACCGTAGGTGCCCGATGTGGGTCGACAGTTCAGCTACTTTCTATATTTTTTGAAATTTTTTTTTTGGGTCTATTTCTTGTTCTAAAATCTTCCATGTGTTTTATTGTCTTTTTTATGTACTAACTAAGCTTCCACAGATACAATGGCTCCTAAGCAAGCTCCCACATACGTTGTAAAGGGAATGTCCAAGTCTGTAGCACCTTCTCGATATTTGATCGATGAGGATGATGAGGAGTACATTCCTCCAGCCACCAGGACCTTTCTTACTGCTCACCGCACTACTCGAAACAGAGCCCAACAGATAAGTTCCGACGAGGACACTGCCCTCCAGTCTGAGGGAGGGGCCCACACCGATTGGCTCACAGGCTGACTATGAGTCGCAGTTCGGCTCAGGTTCTAGTGGAAGCACCGCCTCCTTTTCTGAGGCTAATAGCACGGGAGATATTCCAATGCCCTCCAGTTCTGAGCCTGTAGAGGTGGCTACGGAGTTAAACAGGTGGTGTGTGACAAGACAATATCAGACATACACCGATGCTCGCATGTTGAAAGAGCACGAGAAGATGGCCAAACTTCTCACTGAGAAGCGTCGTGTTCTCACAGGAAGCCTCCATACCGCTCTATTCATACACGAGCTTTTTCAAAGGCACATATGTGAATGGATGGCATGGAGACCAGGGACTTACAGCGAAGAGATAGTCCGGGAGTTCTATGCTTCCTATACGGCCACTGCCAGAAATTCCATATCCAAACGGGTCAAGCCCACTGCTTAGCCTCCACTCGAGTCCACCTTATGCGAGGTTTCACGATCGATATATAAGAGGTCACCCTCTGCAGGCTCATCTATATCCCAGACCACAGTCTGCCCATGAATACAACAGAGTTAGACTATATGATATGTATCGTTAAGAGTAGGGCATTTCAGTGGAATGCCTATCAGAGGGAGTCACTTTTGAGGTGGATAGCATGACATCTTGCTACAGACGGAGAGCACGCTGAGTGGATTTAGACTCCTATCCTTGGTATCAAGAACGCTACATTGAGCTTCGCTGCGAAGTTCTTCTTGCTGCTGGTGCGGAATGGACTGTCCTCGACTCACGCGCACAATGTGCTCACATAGGACTGGGCTGTGATGGGTGCAGCCATGGTAGCAGTTTTGGATATAGACTTTGCCCACATCCTGATTGCGGAGATTAATGAGAGGGCCTTCAAGGTCACCACCACCCTTCCCTTCCCTTGCCTTATCTTCCAGCTCTGCAGGGATGCTTCTCTCCCTGTTTGGCACTGTGACCAGGTGCTTAAGAAACCAACACTCTAGATATCGACCTTAATCGGGATGGCGCCAATTTAGCAGCACCTCGCAGGGAGTCACAGAATGAGGTACCACCATTGGGATATTATCTTGTTGTGGATGTAGGGAAGATGCAGGTTGATGACACTGCCCTCCGTCTTCGGCCACTATTCAGGCCCACAGCTCCTCTAGAGCCACTCTCCCTTCTAGGTCCACTCATGTTCCTCTAGCTCGAGTTTTGAAGCTGGACACACAGATGTCCACACTTCTGCAGGATATTAGGCCATGGATGCAACATTCATTTGAGTAGTCCGAGGCTAGGATGGACCAAATGATGGACCAGAAGACTCAGGCCGTTTATGGGCGCCTGGATGCATTCCAGTTGCGAGTGCTGGAGAGGTCAGCCCTGACTATTGATTTATCTACCTTCCAGACAAAGTTTTCCAGCCTTCGTGCCAATTTGGATACCCTTCTAGCCTCTCCAGAGTCTACACTATAGTCTGCCCCTACTGATGAGGATGATATCGTGGTGTTGTCTCCCCTATTTGTGATTCCATACCACCATCAGACTCATCCCGTGCTATTGGGAAGCACCTCCACTCGAATTGCGTTGCCGACACTGGGGACGCCCGCAAATTGAGACAAAAGGAGCGCCAACATTTAGAGGAGGCCATGAGGGCGTCGTTACTAGAGGAGGAGATGAGACACCAGTGGTCCAGGGATATAGGTGTCGGCCTATCCATAAGTTTAAACACTACTGAGGGTGCTAGGATAGTTTATGGAAGCGCTACTGATGGCATTCCTAGTGTTGATCCAACGGGCTCCGGGAAACCAGACCCACCCACTTCTTGAGATGTCTTCGGTGCATATGCATGATAGGTTTTCTTTACTCTCTGTTTTACCTTTGTTTTTGTTCATTGAGGACAATTGCACTTTATTTTGTTGGGGGTGGGGTAAATGAAATGTGAGTGATAGGGTGAAGTCTGAGTTACCCAAGTCATAATCCTCTCTTGGGGTTTTCTTGCCTGTGTTCTTTTCCACCAAGAGACTATTTTAATTTCTTTTGAACCGGCATGTTTAGGAATGTATGTTTAGAAGTAAGTACAAAAATGAAAGCATGATGGCATAAAAAGCATAAAAAATTATCCCCGTTCAAAAAGTGTGAAATGTGCTAGATCGTTAGGCTTGACAAGTTGAATGTGCTGGATCTCAATGTGACATGATAAAGAATCTATCTAACCTCATGAAATACGCTAAAACTTGAACTGGGTAATCGATGAATCTAATAATGAAACAATGTGCCAAGTGTGTGTGAGGAAAGCTTGAATGTTCATAAAGTGAGTGCTAATCTAGAACTTGCCCCGTTGGTCCTGCTAAGATAATCTAGGCTAGAAGTTAGGAAATGATCATAGGCCCTTGTTCAAATAAGTCCACTAATGCCTAAAATGATCCAAACCAAATGAAATAAATGTACCCTTCGATCCAAATGTTTGAGCCTAATATAGACCACTTCTTTTAATTGTCCTAACTCATCTTCCCTAAAATCATTGATTTGGCCCCGGTTGCTCCTTGAACATGTGCACTTGACTTAGGCCAAAAGCCTTATTTGAGGGTGGCTAATTCAAAATTTACCTTGATCTTTGCCCTGGTCCAATTTGTGCACCTCAACTCATGCTAAACACATAAGTTGAGGGTGGTTGTAAAAAATAAAACTGAAAGAAAAAGGTTACGAAAAAAGTTGTGTGTTGAAGAGAGAAACAAAATACAAAAAGATGTGACTTTGTGCCAAAGAAGCAAAAAGATAAAAAACAAAAGTTCTAAAAGAAATAAAGAAAAAGAAAGTGAAAGAAAAAAAAGAAGAAACTGAAAAATAAAAGCTATAAAGTCAAAAGTCACATCTGTGTTGAAGGAGGGCCAACGGAAAGAAAGTAAAATGAAAGGATGTCAAGAATAGGTTGAGAAAATAGGTAAAATGGCAATGTAATGTCAAGGAGGACATAAAGTAACTAAACAAAATCTTGAAATCAAATTGCTAAAGTTGTAAGTTAATTCCCCAAAGAAACACAAAAACATAGAAGTATACAATAATGTCTAACCCCCAAAAAATTAGGTTTATAACTCCTATATATAGAATACATACCCTAAATAAAAAGGAAACAAAATAAGGAAATAATCAGTCTGGGATGCGGCTTCAAGTGACGGCTCGACCTACGGACCGTGGGTTCACCTACGGTCTGTAGGACCCCTTCTGTGGCTCCATACTTAGGATTTTTCCAACAGGTATAGGAACTTCAACTCTCTGAATCCATCGACGGATGTGCAGGACAGCCCGTGGGTCGACCTACGGTCTGCCAGTCGCTTTGTAGTTCCACACTTAGTAAGAATTCCTTGATGCTCCATCCACGCCTACCCATAAACGGTCCATGGATCCCTCTGTGGGAGGCCCATTCTGCATGATTTCATCAATCATCACTATCAAATGCATTCCAAGCTTATTTCCTGCAAACATAACACACAAAAACATTAATTCTAATACAATATGTCCCTAGACACACACAACTTCTAAGTGAAATGGATAAAAAATACTGTAAACTCACGCTATATCAACACCTTATGTTTTTATGCTTAAGAAGTGCATTGGAGATCCAATATCCATTATTCCCTTAGAAGGGTCGACACTCGACGAAAACCTTTCATATGAAGAGGTTCCAGTAGAGATCCTAGACCGGCAAGTCAAGAGATTGAGAAACAAAGAAATAGCTTCCGTTAAGGTTTTATGGAGAAATCAATTAGTTGAGGGTGATACTTGGGAGGCCTAGGCCGATATGAAGTCCTGATACCCTCATCTCTTTCCTTTTACTCCTATTCAAGCTTGAGGAAAGCAGTTCCTCTAGAATTTCCTTGTTTTGGAGGTCATGTGTGAATTATGTGTTTCCACGATTTCCTTATGTTGTGCATGTTCTTGATGAAATTCATGTTCAGTAAGAAAATGAGTTTTTAAGATTGACGTTCCTCATGTTGTTGTGCATTTAGTATGAGTTGCCTATTTGACTTCATGAGATGAGTTGATGAAAATGCTTTAGTATGCTTTTGAGAGTAATTGCATATGGGCTCCATGATATTGTGTTAAGCATGATTTTAGTTTGAGAAGGTAGTTCCTCCAATGAATATAAGAAATGTTGAGTTTTATGCATATTGGGTTGATAGATGTAGTTCCTACTTCCTTGTATTGCTTTGACTATGATTTGAGATGGAGTTGATGTTTCCTCCTTTGAGTTGGGCATTATTTTGATGTTTCCTACATCATGGGATGCTCTTCTTGAGTCTTTACTTCTGTAAGGTGTCTAAATCGTCATTTGAGGACGAATGTTCCCAAGGGTGAGATAATTTAACACTCCAGAAATTAGTAGGCTAAAACTAGAGCTAAACGTGTGAGAAGTAGAGTCCTGGAGGTGACCTAAGGCCGATGGCAAAGGGGCAAGGGGCAAGGGCCAAGATTGCCCAAGCATTGCCAGGGCACTACCTCACCTCCACGAGGGCCTACACAACCCGTGGTGGCCACCACACCTCGTGGTTCTACCCATATAGGGCTAGGAAGTAGCGTCCTCAACGGCTGCCCGAGAGTGCTCCTCTTCACGAGCCACTTCACGGCTCATGGGAAGGCTTTTTTAAGGGAGTTAGGGGTGTGAGGGAGTTGAAGAAAAGTGGCTTAGCCACTACCTCAAGGTCCCCGAGAGGGACCACGGCTCGTGGAGCCCTTCGTGGAGTTTCCTTGGGCGTGTGAGCTAAAGTCACATGCTTCCTAGATATTGCCTCAAGATCACGGATGCGACCACGGTTCGTGGAGCCCCATGTGGTCCCTGGAAACTCACTCAAAGCTAGGGTTATTTTGGGTAATTCTATTTTAATTCCTTTCAAAGTGAGGTCGTTTTGGGTAAGTTAATGGTCATTTTAAGTCAAATTCACTCAAATTAAGTCATACTTTCACAACACTTGAATCAAAACCCCAAAAATTCATCTTCTCTCAAAATTTCTCTATCTAGAACTCAAGGAAGAAGAAGAGGAAAGTTGAAGCTAGAGCTTGAAGAAACAAGGTTTTTCCACTCAATTTCATTGGAGATTCATAACTAAGGTTTTGTATTCCTTCATCCTCATATAGTTTTCATCCATGGAGTCCCTTCAAAACCCACAATTTTGAAGCTAGAAATTCCAAAAGTTAGGGTTTGACTTCAATCTCATGGATTCCTTCTCAATTCGTTTTAAATGATTGAATTTAGTTTTATTATGGATATATTGATGATTTTATATGTCTTTATGTTTCGTTCCCCAAGAATCCATGAATTTCCCTATTTTCCCAATTTGGATCTCAAAGTGTTGGTACTGATTGATGCAAGAGGAATATGATAGAATTATGCATCTAGTAATTGAACTATTTACATTATGTTATCATCCATGTCTAATGTAGTAATTCTAGATGTGTTGATGGATTGTAATTTATGGTCCTTGAAGGGTAAATTATGAGAATTATGAATATGCTTTATGAACACTTTGAGAGTAAAGTGAATATGATTATGATTTAGTTGTCGTTTTGTTAGGAGTTATCCTCATCTACACACTTATGGTTGAACATGATATGATGTTAAATGTTTGTCACATATAGTGATTCTAAGGTTGGAAGACTAGTCTCACCTATTGAATCTATGTGCTTTAATCTGAGTTGTATGGATTGAGTGTCAAGACATTCTTCCGTAATTATGAACTTAATTCAAGACTTAATATTAACTCAATGGGAATTATGCTTAGCACTGAGTTGATAGTGATATGAGATGGAAGCCCTCACATTAGTAGAGGTCGGGTTTCTAGGATAAATCTCTTGGGATGGAAGCTCTGATGTTAGTAGAGGCCGAGTTTTCTAGTAGCAATCTCCCTATCCCATAACTATGTGCCCACATAGGTCTTTAGCTAGTGGATCCACCTAAGCTAAGTGTATGGTTCTACCTTAGGCAAGTAGGACAACCGTTTTTCGGTGTGGGGTAGACACCGGATTCCATGGTAAGCTCCCATGGTCTATATCGGTTAAGGCTAATATCCCTTTATTATAGAATGAACAAGAATATAAAATATGAACTATAGTTACTCAAGAAGCTTTACTTAGTATGAGTGGGATTATGGATCTTATTCATGCATTGCACAAGTAGGCTTTGAGGGTACTTATGGTATGTTCCTATTATGATCTGATGATATATGAGTTGTTTATGCTTATGACTTATGTATTTTCATTATCTTCAAAATGATGTTTTAAACTATTAAGTGGCATGTATTCAAACTAAAATGTCCTTTATAGCATGTTTTCAAGGATTTTGTGCATGACTATCATACTTAGTGCATTTATGTACTAACCCATGTATTCTACATTTTTTCCCAAAGTTTAGGTCCCGGTTCTTAAGGAGGTTATCCTTTGATTCAAGCTTGGATTTGACTATACTCCTTGCGTGTGGTGAGTCCTCATGATTTCGAGGACAGGAGTTTCACTTCGAGTTTAATTTTGTTGTACTTTCTATTTCGAATTATGTTGTACTTTCTATTTTGACTCATGGATTGTAATAGATGCTTAATTAAGACAAGTCTAGACTTCCGCTTTCCCTTACAATGACTTTTGGACTTAAATGCGTTTTTACTCTTATTATTCTAATACTTTATGTTATGATATGCTAAGGGCTTGTATGAGATCTCTTCGGGGTCAAGTACGCCATGTTACTTCTAGGGGGCATCCTTGATTCGTGACAGTTTGGCGAACCACAGAACCACTCGGCGAGCTCAACTCAGCTCGCCAAACGGACCATGATGCCAGTTTTTCACCTCTCACTTCAAATTCATGCCCGCAGTCCCCCAAAAAAAAAAATTAAACACCTACACTATGAAATTAAGTTCAGACCCATACTACCCATGTCCTTGGGGTAGTCAGACTTCCCCCGATTTGGCCAAAATTGGTCATTTGATGTCTTTTGCCTTTAAGAATGACGTCAACATCTCCATCATTGGGCAAAATCCGACATTTAGCATAATCCAGGGTTACTCATACTTCACCCTACTAGACCCAACACAATTTCATCACAGCCTAACAATTTAAACTCAATTTTAAATAAGCACAACACGAGAATCGATCATATACTAGCAATTAGGTAGAAATTCAATTCAAGACATGCAATCCAACAATAAAACAATGATTAAATCATACAACCCAACAATTATCAACAAAAATTTACCAATTTATATTTGATTTCAACCACAAATTTTGAGTACGGGATTCATAAAACAAATATTTATGACAAAATTTTAATTGAAATGCTAGGCAGCAATGTTCCAAAACCAAACTCGAGCAAAGATCCCAAAGAATTATAGAAAATAAAAGCAATATAGTATTGGGGTGAGAGTATGAAAGTTTAAATTGAGTGAACATGAAGGATTTTGAAATTTTAAACCGTTTGGCTTTTAAAATCTTTCAGGTCGCGCTCCATTCGACGAAGTAAGTCATGCCTGCCGAACCACTCGGCGATGCACCGAATAATGATTTAGCTCACCACGTTTTACAGAACACCCAGCAATTTGAGGGTTCAAACAATAGATAAAGTCGGGCTTGCCAACCTGTTTGGTGAATCGCTGACTGAGCTTTTGGCTCGCCGAGGTTTAAAGAGTTCCCCATCACGCTGGGTGTTACCAATGGTGGTCCATATTGGGGCTCGCCGACCTGTTCATCGAGTCACCGACTAGACTTTTGGCTCGCCTAGTTGCCTATTTTCCAACACTTTTCACTTTTCAACCTGCACAATAAATACCCGTTATTCAAAAACAAAAATAAAGAATCAAATATTTGGGTTGCCTCCCAAGAAGCACCTTATATAACGTTCTGGCACGATGTGGATACTCTCTCAAGGATTAATTTTCGGGTTTGGCAAGGTATCACTTAGTAGGCCCTCTTTTGGCCTTAGGTTCAAATGAGAAGAAATTTTACCCATTTGTGTTTTCAATTGCATGACTGACACTGAATGGGAGGTGACTATCTAATTAAGTGTAGAGACGTCTTCTTTTATTTCATTCAAAACTTTGTCGGACCCTTCTAGAGAATGCGTGAGAGCATGTCTTCAATACAGACATTTTTTGATTACTTGGGATTATGACGCTCATGGGGAGGAATATATTTGTCCTTGTGACCCTCTCTTTCCTTCCAAGTAATGTTACGGTCACACAACTATCTGTCATGATCTCTCCATCCATCATCTCTATTCCATCCCGAATTTCCACCCGGCCTTAGATTGTTAGAACGAAAACCTCCTCTTTGATTTGAAAGGAAGTTTACTTCCTCATTCTACAATGCTTCAAATTGTGTTTCATCGGGGTTTAATCCACCAACACAAACAACATTTAAACTCTTCGACCCATTACCCATCACATTTTTTGCCAAAATATCTTGTTGGGTCATTATTTTGGTCTCTCTCTTGATCCTTCTCAATCTGCTCTTATGTTATATTAAAAGTGAGAGGAGACACTTGGTCCTTACAAGTGTACCACGCTCTATTTATCTTGGTCATGTTATCGTTGAGACGCTACGTCATAGGGTTCTTGCATTATACCTTCTGGAACAAGTTGATCAGCAACTCCCTTGTTCACCGAATAAAGACTCTTATAGAAGTATTGCTGCATTATATGGTTTGGCAGTTCGTGAGTCAGACATTGAAGTACCAACTTCTTAAACCTCGGCCATGTCTCGTGGATTGGTTCACCTTCCAAGCGTTTGAAACCTTGGATGCTATCTTTGAGCGTCATCATCTTTGACAGGGAAAGAATCTCAAATTGAACGTTTTTGTTAGTTCATCCCAAGAGGTGATGGAATCCCTTGGCAACTCAACTAACCATTTGCTAGCTTCACCCATCAAAGAAAATGGAAACAAACTGGGACAGATTGATTCTTGTGATACGTTCTTGAATGAGAACGGACCACAAACGTCCACGAAATTCTGTATATGCTCATGGCGGGTCTTCGTGATCCAATTCTCCACACAGTCCTTTCATTTAGAGGAGTTGTAGCATTGTGCTAGTAATATGGAAGAAAACATTCCCTTCAATTGGAGGTAGACGTATTGCACCAACACCACCCAATTGGATTGGGTCATTCACATCATTCTAATTTCCAATACCGTCTTGGTGGCCCACTTGGCTACCATTACTTTCGTTCACTCGCATCTCTTCCTCTGTTCAGCACAAGCTAACACAAACACAAACCAAAGTTAGTTGATTCAACTATAACACAAAAAGATCACACTTCAACTTTGATAATAGAATTTTAACAACACCACTCCTCGGCAGCGATGCCATTTTGATTAAATGTCTCAAGTACACCTCATCAAATTCTAGGTGTAAACGATCGTTAATTAGTATAAAACCAACAAAAAATTGGGGACGAACCTGCAGGGAGCGGTAGGTGTCTAAATTTCAGTTATGAAGTTATAAAGTGGTCTATTCGGTTTTAGGAATATAATTTATTGAAAAGACATATTGACAAGTCTAGGGGGGTGATAACGTATGTCAGATGGAGGGTTTGAATTGTCAATTATCAGCTACAACAAGATCAAATAGAGAGGAAATAACAATGTAGAGAGGAATTCTTGGGATATGATCGATTATAGGAAAATTTGACTATATGGGTAATTGAAACTACTAATAAATAGCGAAATATCAGTGTGTAGGTTACACTATAATGCTGATAGTTTTCTCTCAAACAACTATCACAATTCAAGTGATTTCTTTTGAACATCAACAAGATTAGAAAATAAGAACAACCTATACCTTAATTCATCTACTCTCTCTAGCTAGATAGGTAGAATTGTGGTTAGGATTCACTCTCTCGAGCAAAATCCATATTAACCCAATAACTACAATCATCAAATTAAATCTTTGATTCTAAAACCTCTTTTTCAAGCAATCCCAGAATTCTATGTTTGAATTGCATTTGAAACTACAATTCTTAGTTTAAAACACAACTATCAATTAAACGCACTTTAATTAAGAATTTAAATAGATAATTAATAATACCCATAAGCTAATTTAACCCATAATCACAAGATCACACCCCAAGAATTGGGTTTTAGCTACACATCATAAAAATAGAGAAACGATTAGCAAATACATTCGCCATGATCTAGGTAAAGTTTCCCAAGTCTTTACAATGGTCGAAATTGAAGAAATTCAAAAACCCACTTGCAAATCCTCAAAATTTAGCTTAGAAATCCTCAAAGTCTACAATAAGAACTGGAAAATTATGAGAAAACTCTAACTCTAGAATGGGAACTGCAATAACGGGTAGGGAACTTGAAAATTTCATTTAAAAATCGAATTTATTGTTGCCCAAAATTTAGCCTGAATGTCCAGTTGGTGGAATAAGTCAGGCCTCGCCAAGTCATTCGGCGATCTGCCCTTTTCTCCATTCCATCACCATTTTGCATTGGTCATCGACCTTTCAAGTTCTGTAACTTTGGGCGATCCAACTTGTTGTCATGGAGTGGATCAAAGATTCGCACACTGGCCATTTTTGTCGACAACTTGGCGTTTCCCTAGGGCTGGCACACTGGAACAACTAGGCAGGCTAGAAGAGCCACTCGACGGTTCACCGAGTGGTCTTGGCGATCACCAAGATCGCTTTTCTTCACTTCTTCAGCTTGTTTTCTCCTTTTTGCCTGATAGTGTCCTTGCCTTGCTCCTTAGCTCACATATCTAAAAATAAATGTTTTAACATCAGTTTATAGCATAAATTAGGCATTTGAGGACACTAAAACTATCAAAACAAAGACACAAATGAGTCTAAATCTCGGACTCATCGAGTTAGTAGTTTACCATTTAAAATACTTTTTTGTACAAACCTAAAAATTTTAACATTTTTTTGCATAGAATATCCCCAAATCTCTTCGATACAATGGGAACAATATGAACTCATGTCTCTTGATCACCATCCCATTAGTTCTTACTAAAAACACTTCTGGAAATTTCCATCTTGAAATAGATGGAGATTTTTATTCTTTTAAGTTTGATTCTTAAAGAAGTGAATTGTTATAGGAATACTTCTAAGTAGGGAAAAATTTAAATTATAGTTACTAACAAAAGATGTGCTTCTTTAACACTTCTATGTATATGAATCTCTCTAAAATTGCATCCAAATATTTTCTTAAGAAGTCAATGTGTAAGAGGCATATATTTCTTATTTGTCACTTCTTATTCCTCTAGAATAACACTATTAAAGTTGAGTGTTCTTTAGTCATATCCTAAGTTGTATTTTCATAGTTAGATCCTTAGTAGTTAAAATAAAGCAAATGTACCTCTACAAAAGAAGTAATGAAAAACTTTTCTAAAAAACATGGTTATGAGAAAAAATAATCACAAATAACTCACATATTTCCTTCCAAGTGCAACTATTCAAGTATATAAAAATAAAACTATCCTCATTATTCAAAAAAAATCTCAGTTTACATAATTTTCTAGGCAGAGTTATGAATTATTACCTTGTATAGAGGCTCAAGCACTCACCATCCATAATCTCACTAAATATAGCTACTCGTTGTCGTGGAATTGAACACATCAAATAACTTAGCTTGGCTCCTAAACTCTGTTAAATAATATTACTGTTGCAATATTATGAGGTCATCGAGATTTGAAGAAAATATTACATCAAATTCAAACTTTTCTTAGTATGAAAGTTATATTTATCACTCATAATTTGTATACAATTTTTTTGGTTGTTGTAATTTTAAAATAAAAGTGTACTATCTAGTAGTGAGATAAGTAACCTAATATGAATTGAAGGATGAAAATTCTTTCCTTTATACTGAGAAATTAGTACGTATAAATGTATGTACTAAGAATTACAAATTGTTCATACTTACACAAATAAATCAAACTGAAGCCTTCTTCATTATATGAGAAGGTACATTTTAGGGTGAATTATTTTTTAAGAAAAAAAACTCTTTGTATACATTCTCATATTAGATTTATTTTCAAAATAAAATTGCATATTAACATAAATTTCATCTTTAATCATTCAATCAACTATGTTTCAACCAAAGACACAACACATATAAATTAATCATTTATATTCAGAAAAAGTAATTATTTTGCCAACTCAGCTCTAGAAAATAAAAGCATATGTCAATATATAATTTTTAGGAGCACCTAATTATGGATAAAATAAATTTTAACATGGACAAAGCATACATACCATTAATCGGAATATAAACATAGAATATCTAAAAAAATCTAGCACATGCAAAAAATAACTAGAGAAAATATAGGTAAGCCAAAGCATAATGTCATACAGCACACACATAGGGAGTAGCAGAAAACAAAGAAACAAAACAATGAAAAGTCATCCTGATGATATCTTAGGTTATTACATACATCAAAAAAAGAATTCATCAATAAGAAAAACCCTCTAGAGGAATTGCAAATTCCATAACCTCATCTTGACGGGCATCGTTTGAGCTTCTAAATGGTCATCATCATTGTGAAAAGAAAAATCAAGACTACCTATAGTAAGAGAATGAAGACACTCTCAAATCTATTTAGGGGACCGATACTTACTATGAGATACCTTAGACGAGACATGTGTACATGGAATAACTGAAGTAGGTATCAAAGATAACATATTTGGGGATAAATCACCTTGGGATGTTTAATCGAAACTTTAAATGTGAAGAGGAAAGCAACATCGATAGGGTTTCCCAGATCTATACAAAAGAAGATAGAGACACTTTAGTATGTTTTGTTCAAATATATATTGCATTCTTTTGGGCTAGGTCTTTTATGGGTCTGGTGACTATTTTATGCTGCTTTAATTGTGGACTGGAATATTTGGGCCCATTGTTTGTTACTTTGTTTTGTTGTTTTGTTTGATCTTTGATTTTAGTACATATAAAGTTGGTCCATCGACCAAATTTAATTTCAAAATTATCTCAAATTGATATCACGAGATGATAATAAGAAATCCTATATATCCAGTATTTTTTATTCATCACTACATTATACGCACATTACAAACACCATAATATTTATAGACAAAATTTGTGCACTAACCATCAATATACCTTATTTCTTATGGTTGATAATGATTTGCAATAATTCATATTATACTATAAGTGGGACGAATTTTGGGCAAAAGTTAGATTACTATTTTCCCCTACACTAAATTGTAATCTAATTAACTAAATATTAGTAAATAAATTTCTATTTTATTATATAGTCTTATTTACTCTTAATTTAAAAGTTGAATCAAAAAGATATTTACATTATACATTGAATCTAATTGTAGAAAGTTGTTTCATATTCCCACATTTGTTGAAAATTTCAATTTCTTAGTTATTACCTATAATTAGTTCAATTAAAATGCTTATTTCCTCTCATCTTCCGTGGAATTGATATCATGTCTTCTCATATACTTTATAGGATTCTATAAATTTGGACAGACAAATTTATACTATTCAATCACATAGTCAAATTATCTATAAAACTCAAAGTAAAAATCATCTTATTAGTTTTGTATTCACAACTTATTTAACATCTACAAGCTTTTCATCATCATGTTTTCATGACCCATTTCTTACTTTTGGATTTCAATTACAAAACAATTTTGAGTTTTGAGTTTAAGAATTATATTGCTTCATCGTGAGAATCTTTGAGGCAAAATACATTATGGTCCTTCTTTAAATTTTGAAAATACCTTTATTTGAGTTTGAGGAACATGCCGAAAATAGTTATATAATTTATGTTTAAATATTCTTACTTATTTTTTAATTTATATCATGAAACTTCTTTCAAGGTGGGTTGTATCATTAATTGTGTCTTTTTTACTAATGTTCCTTAGTTATCTTTCTCAAAAAAATCCTTCTTTTTGTGTGTATATATATTTGCACTTTATTTACTGGTTTTGTATTTTTTGATAAATTTTTGGGTTGCAATTATTTTCATCTTTTGATTGATTTTTGGTGATGGTCTCTTATATAAAGTGAACAGAAAATATTAGTCCACTTCACTTTGATGTTTCATCTTCTTATAATTCTCATACATTTATGTAAAATCAATTTATTGGTCATTTTTCCCTCATTAACATGGTAAATATATATTTATTATTTGTCTTTATTAATTTTGTTATATATGTTTATGTCCATTTCTTAAATTTAGAGCAATACTTTTCACTATATCACATATGATACGCTATATTATCTTAAATATTTTTATATTTTTCAACATTTTTTATTTTTTTGACAAATAACCAAAAGTAAATGAAAAGAACTAATTTACATTGTTATATTTACGCAAAACAATAAATACAAAAGAATATTGTAATTGATAATTATCAACGTTAAATTTGACCTATACAAATTTGTATGACAGTAAAGAATAAACATGCACCGCACGTTTATAGAACTAGTATTTACATAAGTTGAGATACATCATGTCACCAATGTAAGAAAATGTTTCAAAAAAAGACAAATTTTAGGTTTATCGATTCCGATAGATACAAGATTTAGAAGCATTATTACCTTAAGGTTTTGATCATCATGAAAAAACTAGGCAGTGCGTGATATACTTTTCAATTGTATCTTTTAGAAAATATTAGTATGCTTCACTATTAACTACAGTTATTCCAACATTTTATAGAGAATTCCTTAGTACTCTAATTGCTCCTTTTTGGTATAGTTATGTATGTTCGCTAATTCAATATATATCATGCATATTTTTCATAATGAAAGACAAGTTCAGAAATTTACATAACATAGTGTTCAATGAACTGCTAAAAGAAGTAACAACGTATTCGAAATGACTCTAATTAGTAAACATTATCTACGAGGGGATCTTCCAATTTAATTTAACATTTATTGATTGCATTATGGTTCATCAAAAGATTTGGTGACTCATTAATTCAATATTACTTTAACGAACAAATTAAAAAAGGATCCAACACACAATTGTGGTAATTTTTGTGACAGTTTGTAGGTTATAACTCATAAGTAATATGGAGCATTTATTAAAAATTTGTGACACCTCATAGTCTAGTAGACTAACTAGGGCTATGTTTGAGGGCAAAAAGCTAAGGACTAGGGTCAACAGCCAAAGTGAAAGGGTAAGAGCCAAGGCTACCCAACTTTCCCAAAGCAGTTCCCACCTTCCTATGAGGACCTTCACAGCAAGTGGTGGTCACCATGCCCCATGTTGCCACCCGTGGTGGTGAGGCAGTAAGCCCCCAAGGCTTCCCCAATTTGGTCTCCTCTACACAAGCCACTTCATGACTCGTGAAAGCTTAGACGAATCGTGGGAGTGGCCGTCGTCTTGCCTTGGTTTTGGGGGTTTGAAGGTGCAGTGGCATAGACACTGGTAAAGGGACCACGGGCACCATAATGGGCCGTGGAGCCCCACGTGGTACCTTGCAGCCTCACTTAAAGTTGAGGGTTAAATGAGTCTTTTCCAGTTTTAATCCAATTAAAGTGGGGTAATTTTACCTAAGTCTAGGACCACTGTATAAGCTATTTTAACTTAAAACTCACCCAATTAATTCATATTTTCCAAAACCCAAAATAATTCCCAAAGTTCGTCCTCTCAAAAATTCTCTCTCTAAAAAACCTTGAAGAAGAAGAAGAAGAACGAGGTTCAAGCTAGAGTTTGAAGAGCAAGGTTTTACAAATCAATTTATTTGGGAATTGTGCTTATGGTATGGTAGTTTTCATCCATGGAGTCCTCTCAAAATCTCCAATTTCAAAAGATAGAAATCCCCAATTTTTAGGGTTTGATTCCAAAGTCATGGGTTCCTTTCAAACTTGATTCTAATAGTTGAATTATGTTATTATAAGCATGAATTGATGATTTCCTATGGTTTTTATGATGTATCCCCAAGAACCCATTAAATCCCTTTTTGCATGTTTGAAGTGGTTTTATGCATAACTATCATACTTAGTGCATTTTTGTACTAACACCTACTTTTGCCTATATTTTTCACAAGTGTAGAGTCTGGTACTCGAGATGTTCATTCTTGTGGCTGGGGCTTGGCTTTGAATGTTTTCTCGAGCTTGGTGAGTTCTCATTGTTCGAGGATGGATTTTCATATGTCTAGTTTCTTTTATGTACTTTCCCTTTTGAACATGTTGTATGGGATAAGCCCTATCTCATCCACTATTGTAATAGATGGCTGTGATGAGATAAAATGTCTAGACTTCAGTATTCTTTTATGAAAAACTTTTAGACTTGGGAATGTGTTTTGCTCTTATTGTTCTATCTCTTATGTTATGAAAGCTAAGTGGCTTGTATGGAGTCCTTCGGGGTTCTATACACCATGTTACATCTAGGGGGTACCCTTGGGTCGTGACAAACTTGGTAGTTAGAGCACAAGGTTAAGAATGATTTTAGGACGATGTCTCATAATCCACGTCTAATAGAGTCTTGTTCGTTAGTGTGAAGCACGCCAAATTTATGAATGAGAGGCTACAAGATGTTTAGGAAATTTCACTTTTTCATTACTCTTAAGTGATGCCTTAGAGTTTAACTCTAAAAAGATCTCTCTCCTAATCCTTGTACTATGTCTTCAGGATATATCTTAAGGAATGCTAAAAGGATGGAGGGTGAAAATGTGGAACAAGGAGATCTGATAGATCCTTTGGCTGAGAATGTAACAAATGTAGAGTTTAGGTCGTCTTTCCAAATGTTGGCACAAGCTATGATGGCACAAGCCAATAGAGAGATTGTAGATCCCGTGAACCCAATTGTGGGTACGACCGCTTCAAGAGTGAGGGATTTTATGAGAATGAACCCTCCAGAATTTTATGGCTCCAAAGTTGAGGAGGACCCTCAAGAGTTTGTCGATGAGGTCTATAAGGTACTTGCTATTATGAGGTGACTCTGGTAGAGAAAGCGTAGTTGGCCACTTACCAATTAAACAAGTATGGTATGATTAGTGGAAAGATGTAAGGCCGGTAGTAGCGGGTCCCATAGAGTGGGAAGGGTTTAAATTAGCATTTCTTCTTACTTTCTTTCCCCTAGAGATTAGGGAAGAAAAGGCACAAGAGTTCATTAACCTTCGTCAAGGAAGTATGAGTGTGAAGGAATATGCCCTTAAGTTCACTCAATTGTCCCAAGATGCTCCAACAATGATTATGAAATCTAGGGCTAAACTAAATAAGTTTGTAACAGATATATCTGATATAGTGCTTAAAGATTGCAGTACCGCCGTTGATGAGTCCCCAAATTGGACTCATTTAGGGCTTTATTTTGATAGAAAGAGTGTCCTCGAATGCTTATTTTGTCTCAATATCTGGTGAAAATTCTTAAGTTTCAGGTATTTGAAGTTTTAGTGGAGGCATGGACACTTCGGCGCAAAAAGGAACAAAATGGCTGAAAAGAACGACGAAGCTGAAGCACGATGATCGCCAAGAACCTTTGGCGATTCACCGAAAGGACAGACTCCGCCCTTTGTTCCAGTATGCGAAGCCATGAAGGAAGAGGATAAAAAAGGAGATGAAAGGAGCAGTCAATGCTTCGTTGAATAGTTCCACGAAGAAGTACTATACCACACAATGGTCCAGAATGTGAGGATTCTGAAGGCAAGCATGAAATGGCGATGAAACTGAAGAAGGGCAAGTCACCGAGTCATTCGGCGGCATCGACTAACTTCGCCGAAAATATGCCAGCGCTATTTTCTGAAGTCTGTAAATACTAAACTCTTTATTACTTTTTAGGGAGGTCCGAACCATTATTATTAATTTCATAATAGAATAGTACGTTTTTAGATACTTTTCTCTCAAGTTTTGAGAGGGTTTTGTGGGAGACTTGAAGAGAGAAGGATTACATCTTCCCCAAGTTGGAAGTGAGTCTTCTCCATTCTTCTTCCTTTGCTTAAATCAAGGTTTAATTTCTTATACCCATTTTATTTTAGTATCATTTTAGGTGTATTGTATTATTTCTTGATGTGTGGCTAAAAACCCCCATTCTTGGGGTGTAATTTAGCGAATATGTGTAGATATTGTTGTTAGGTTTTGCTTTTTGATACGGTAGATTTATTTTAATGGTGATTTCACCTAGTGGTTGTGGTTTAATTTAATGGATTTGTAGCAAATAAAAAACCACCCATGTGTTTTCGGCTTGCCCGAGAGGGAGATCGCGAAACCAAGACCACTAGATTGATGCCTAAGGAGTGGGTCAACACGAGATTCAACCTGAGAGGGTGAGCCCTAGTCCCATATCCTAACACTCAGCTCGTGAGAGTGAGTAGGGTAAGGCGTAGGCTAGACTTCATATGGAAAATGGGTGTCCAAGAGGAACCCATTTGAAACGGTGTAAGTTGCCCGAAAGGGAACTTATTTCCATCTAAAGCTTAGCCTAGTCACTATTATCTTGCAAATTTCCTATTTAATGCATGTATGCAACAATTTATCTCAACTTGTATTGCGGTCACACCCCAAGAACATTTCCCCATACTTGATTTTCTTGTTATTTTTTTCTATTTTTCCTACTTGTGACAAAACCCCCAATTGATATTTGACACTTTCATGTCACCCCCTTTAATTTACTATGTTTTTAATCGTTAATGTCTTTAGCTACGACTAGTTAGAGATTAATTTTATTTTTCTATCAATTCTCAAAACCACTCCCTTGGGACACGACCCCAACCTTTAGTTGGGTTACTATACTATCGACGATCATAGACACTCATATCGTAGGTTAGTGTAGTTGGTCACGATATGCATCAAAATGGTGCCGCTGCCGAGGAGTGGTGTTATTTGGGAATTCGTAGTTACATAAAAAATTTGATTCTTCCTACTTTTAGTTATACTAATCTAAATTGTAGTTTTGTTTTGCTAGTGTGAATATCAGAACAGGAACTAAGGATGGAAAATCATTATGGATATCACACAGATCATCACCTTCTGAAACTACTGAACCTTAGGGATAACCTCCTGACATTTAAATAGGAAGTGGATGAAACAATTCAAGAAATGTGGCTAAAGTTTCAAGTGGTGCTGCAACTATACCCATCTCATGGGATGACGGATAAGGGGCTACTGGATTGCTTCTATCGAGGTCTAGGACACGAGAATAGAAGTATAGTTGATCAACATTTCGAGGGTAGCATGCTACACCAGCCCTATGAAGTGGTAGCAAAACTCCTCAATGGCATGGTGGAAGCCAACAAAGAAGCAAAAAGAAAGCAGGAGTGGGACGCACTAGTCACCCAGTTGGATGTTCTATCCACCTGAGTCACAGAATTGGAAACACAAGCCATGAAAGAAGAGAAGTGCTCCTCCCTTCGAGGGTGTAAACATGGGAGAAAGTAGAGAAACGTGCAAGATGATGAAGCTTTGCTACTCATTCAGCAAAAAGTCGAGGCATATGAGAAGATGTTAAATGAGATGAAGGAAAACATTGAAATTCTAAACAAAGCATCAACCTCTCACTCCGTGACCATTCAGCTGTAAGATGCTCAAATCGGCCATTTGACATCAGGCCATTACCCTTCATTCACCGAGGACGCACCCAATAAAAACATGGGCAAATATGATGATGAAGAATAGTCGCTGACTTGCGTCGTGTCGCGATGTTAACTAAGGTGTTGTTTGGGAAGCCACCCAAAACTCCATACTATGTTATATTTGCGTACTAGTACAAATAATAGTGTCTTAGTCTTGCCGATTGAAGTGTGGTGGTGCCAAAGAGGTGCAGAATAGCGAGCAGCAGAGCCAGTCGGCGAGTCGCCGAAGTCACTGATGGTCAGTGCTATTTCGCCGTTTGACTCAATGCACTCCCTGAGCCTGGAATCTATAAAACTCGGCAAGCTCAGGTAGGTTTGGGCAATTTACCCACCTGATCGGCAACCTCGAGGGTCACCGCTATTTGAACATCCACAGCTGCTGAGAAGATTTTGTAGTGTTTGGCGAAATGCTGAATCACTCAGAAGTCAAAGCGTTGTCACCGAATAGGAACAAACTGGATAAGTTACAGGCTAATGCATAAAATGATAGCTGATTAGTCAGCCGAGAGTGTGGGTTTGAGGTAGGCGCATTAATTGGAATGCTAAGAGAAGTTGTACTGAGCTTGATGAATCACTAAGTAGTGCACCAAACGTCCCCAACATACCTTCTACATTACGTGACGTCTGTTGAAGAATTCCAACTAGAAACAACCGCCTTACCAGGATTACTCTCTAGCCCTATCTCGGTGTTTACAATATTTGAGGACAAATGTTTTTATTTGTGGTGGGGTGATGCACACCTGTGCGTGCTACTTTTTGCACTTGTTTGTGTTTATATCTGGGCTGTTCTATTTAAAATTGTTTGTAAACTGCTTTTCGTGGATGTTTGAGCTTATGGCTCACTTTTGTTTTTAATTCAAATGATTTTGACCCTTCCGAATTTTTTTGAATTTTTCACAAATTTTTACCACCCCTCATGAGTTGAATGTGGCTATTATTTTGCAAAAAAATTATTCTCGATTTTGATCAATACCGATGACTTGAATAGTTCTCTCAATTGAACGAACATGAATGTACGGCTACGATGAGGCCAAATGAAGTTGCCTAGACAATATGTGAACTCTTTGCATCTCGTTGTCATTAGCCATTTATCGAATTGATTCTCTTGTAATGACTGTTGCACACTAGCGAAAGTGTGTAGTGGCTGCTACCCTCATGAATTGTGGTCTGAACTTCACTTTCTTGCTTTTCTTCAACATTTTAATCATGCCCATTATTTAACTTCCAATGGACTACCGGACACCCCATTTCTTTAGCAACATTCACAACGTTTTCATTATTTTTCTTTTGTTTTCTTCATTTCTCTCTTTTTTTTACATGGAGGGGTTCCATCTTTTTCAAGATCATGGCTCAAAGGGGAATTCTTCACACTTCTTGATTTTGCCTTCTCTTTTCACCACACCCCCAACTTAGGTTGTTGGCCCAAGTTGGCTATTTAGACAAACCACACTTCATGAGAGTTATGGCTGAATGGATAAAGAGTGGTCACAATTGTTCAAGGTTCTTCCAAGAAAAAGTTAAGGCTCAAAGGGGTTCAAGCAAAGTTCACACACCTCACAAGGTTGTCCACAAAAAGAGGTTTATTGTCAAATTGTTTTATTCATCAAAATCGTTGCCTAAGATCATTTCAAGAGTTTGCATCACCTAATCAACCGAACCAACGGGGCAAATTCTAGGTGTCACCACACACAATGTTCAAGGTAAGCTCATCACACAAGGCACAGACACCAATATCAAAGTAGACCCATTCGAGCTATTGTACAATGTTCATCACAAAAGACTCCATTCGATAAATGGCTAGTCACAATGAGATGCAAAAGGTCCACATATTGTCTATGCAACTTCATTTAGCCTCATTGTAGCCGCACATTCATCTCTTTCAATTAAGAGCACTATTTAAGTCATCGGTATTAATCATAACCGATACTCAAATTTGCATAAGAACAACCACAATCACACACAAAAGAGGTGGCACAAATTTTCAAAATGGGTCAAAAACCATTTCCATTCAAAACAAGGAGCTACAAGCTCAGATATGCACAAGATAGGATCAACACACAATTTAAAACACAAAACTCAATATATTTATATAAACAAAATGTAAACACAAGACAAGCAGTTGTCCTCAAATGCAACTAAAAACAACCAAAGTCAATAAAAACAATAGAAAGGGAGGTAAAGAATAATCCTATCTACTTAGTCGCTCCATTTGTCGGGGAATCAATGCCCAGTGTTAGTACTCGGGGTAACAACAACATTGGCTCCACTAGAGCCTATCATTGATGTCTCTGTCAACGAAATCTGCACTACTAAATGCCCCATAGCCTCCTTAACCTCAGTCAGGCCCTCATAAGTGATCTCCTTTTGAACAACAAGTTTCTCCTCATCAGTCTCAGCCTCAGACTTTGCAGCTACATCATCAGCTCTAAGCTCATCTCTGGTGGTAGCCGGAGGAATATCAGAATAGGCTGGATTATCTATCCCCAGGTTATTCGAGATCTCCATGGTCACAAAAATCATCGACATATCAGTTGACTTCAGCTGGTCCACGTCCTTCCTCAACTCAACAATTGCGGCTTTTATGGCCATCACCTCATGAGTGGCTCCCTAACCTCTCTCACACACCTCTATCCTTGCGGCGATGGCATCAATCAACTCTCTAAAAGGTGTCATAGCAGTAGTGAGAGCTCTCTCAATCATCCCAGGGACTGTAGCCTCTAGCTTGGAGGAACGCATATCAGCATAAAGGGCTATATGTCCCATCCATATTATCGCAGCTTAGGTTAGTAGAGGTCGGGATGCAGCAACACTAGCAACGGACCTAGGAGGCAAGGGAGTGGTAGAAGAACTCAGAGTCATAGAAGGGGCATTAGTAGAGATACATTAAGGCCTAGTGGCCGGAGTAGGCAATATTGCTTCTGCAGGTAAGGTCTCAATGTCAACAGCCAGGGATGAATCCACCGGGGCTGCCCTTTTCTTCTAATCCTCATCCTTTAACTACTAAGCCGTAATGCGCCGAATGTCGGTAGAGGAGGTGGGAATCACTTCCACATCATTATTCTCATCACGGGGTACTCGGGCTCGTCTGCGCAACTTGGTGATCAACACTAGAAAAGGGAGAGACGTCTCATATCCAATGATCATACCTAAATTTATGTGCTTTCCTGCATTGATGGATCCAATACAGACCGCCTTTTTGTGGCGACGGATAGACTCGTTTTGGGATGGCATAAGTGTTCTATTTATGAAGCGGAACTAATACCTCACTGCCACATTAAGGTATTTCTTCTCAATTTTCACTTCGGCCTCGATCCACCTAGGAGTATCGTCAGATAAAAGAGGGACCAACCATCCTTTCATATTTTCAGGGGATGTTTTTCTGATTATGTGCTGGTAGTCATCTATAATGTTGTCAGTGCATCCCAATACATCATTTGTATCATCACAGTTGCACTTTACATTCCTTTCCCTGACAAGTACCTGGTCTACTGGCTTGAAGGTAGCAGCCTTCCTCTTTCCTTGTGGAACTAAAGATCCATAGGCAGTGTAGAACTCTCAGACAAAGTTAGGAATGTAAGAACCCCGGACTTTAGTAAAGATCTCAAACTTACGGGCCGTTATGGTGCGTCATATTTCTGGGTATTGGTCAATCACACCATCTATAAATAACCGCTTCACCTCAATGATAGTATTCAGTCCCTCGGTCTTTAGTATGTTGTGAGACCAGGGAAGAGGACCCTGTGCAGGTGGTGCAGGGACCACAGCTTTGTCCGGAACTAGAGGATGAGTGGTGGACTGGGGTACCCGAATCCTCGACGGATCATTCAATCTATTGGAGCGCATTTCAGCTCTTCGAGCTAGTAGAAATTGGTCATCCTCAAGCTCAGAATTGCTAGCCTGAGGGTCCTGGTGCTATCCCTCAATCTCAGAGGTGGTGAGGTGAATAGCTTAAACTCCTCACTGTCAGAGTTGACCTCCAGTGACTCTGTAGTAGGCGCCTTGCCCTTTTCTTTACCCTTCCTACCCGTGGTAGAAAGTTTTGTTGCTTTTGCTTTGGATGCAGTAGCACCCTCATTGATTGTGATTCCCTTTGCCCACTTGCGGGGCGACATGTCTCTTCCTTTTTCTTTTGGTCTAGCCATATCTACAAAACAAATCGGGAAAAGTTAGACATAATTCAAGAAAAAATATGCAGAATACAGGTTGCATAAAGACTCACCAAACCAATCGGCGAGTCATAAAGTCACTTTAGCGAGCCAGATCCGGCTCGCTGAAAGGACTAGCTTGAAAATTTTCAAGAAAAATGACCAGTCGGCGATATGTAGGGACCTTTGGTGAATCGCTTACACCACTCGGCGAACTCAGACTAGCCCGCCGAATTTTGAAGCATGCTTTTAGGGGTTAAGGGCACATAAAGGGCGATCAAGGGACCTTACAGATAGTCGCAGAGTGAACTCGGCGAGTTTAGGCTTCCCGCCGAAAGTTACAGACTCTAACTCAGCCAAATAATGAAATTAAAGGCGATCAAGGGGGACGTTGGCTAACCGCCAAACTGTTCGGCAAGCTCGCCAAATTGTCCAACGTGCCAAATTTCCACCCCATTTCCCAAATTCAAGCCCGCAGTCACCGAAAAAAAATCAAACTACATACTTATGCAATTAGACTCTGACCCATTCGACTAATGCAAACAGGGTGCTTAGACTTCCCCCGGTTTAGCCAAAATTGGTCATTTGATGACTTTTGCCCTTAAGAATGACATCAAAAGCTTCATTATTGGGCAAAGTACATCATTTAGCACAATTGGGGGGTTACTTAAACTTCACACAAGTATACCCAACAAAAATTTACCGTAACCCAACAAGTTATGATTGATTTTAATGCACAAAACTTGGGAAATCATCATTTTAAGCAATTTAAGCACAATTACGAAACTACAATGGGTAAATTAACACACCAACTATAATTTCAAGACAGTCCCACAAAAAAACAACAAGAATTTACCAAATGCAGTCGAGTTCAACTACTAATCAAGAGTTCGGGGTTCGGAAAACCAACCTTTTAGACGAATGAAGAATTTGAAATGCTAGGTGGCAATGTAATCCAAATCCGAGCACGATATCAAGAGCAAAAAGCAACAAAAAATTGAAAATATATTCGAAATCTAGAGTGTGGATGAAAATGTACGAGGCTAAAATGAAGGAATATGAAAGATTTTGAAAGTTTAAACTGTTTGGCCTTTTAAAACCTTTCAGTTCACGACCCTTTCGGCGGTATTAGTCATACTCGCCGAACCACTCGACGATCCGCCCAGTGGTGACTTACCTCGCTGAGTTTGATAGGACGTCTAGTTAATTTGGGGGTCCAAATGACAGACAAAATCAGGCTCGCCGACCTGTTCTGCGAGTCACTGGTTCGTCCATAGGCCCACCAAGTTTTACAGATTCCCACGTGTGATTTATGTGGGTCCAACAACATCCAATTCAGGCTTATCAACCTCTTTGGCGAGTGGCCGATTGGACTCTTTTCTCACCCATTTGCATTTTTCAAACACATTCTACTTTTCAACCTACACAATCAACACCCGTTATTCCAAAAAAAAAAAACACTAAGAAATAAAAACTTGGGTTGCCTCACAAGAAGCGCCTTAGTTAATGTTGTGGCACGACGCAAGTACCCATTCAAGCTTCATTTTTGGGGTTTGCCATAGTATCATTAGGCAACCCCCTTTGTTGTCTTGGGTTAAGTTGTGAAGAGATCTGACCCATTTGGGTCTCCAACTGCTTGGTAGAGATGGAATGAGAGGTCACCGTCTGGTTTAGAGTCGATACATCTTCCTTTATTTCCTTCAAAACCTTAACGGACCCTTCAACCTTGTTAAGAATACGTGAGAGCATATCCTCAGTCCGGCCACCCTCAAAATATTTGGGCTTTTGACACTCATGGGGAGGAACATACCTATCCTTCTCCCATTATCTTTCCTTCTAAGTGGCGTTACTGTAAAACCTGGAAAAACTAGTAGGTGAAACTAGAGCCTTACGTGAGAGTTTTTGAGTTTCATATGGGGTTCAGAAGTGTAAAATGGTCTCCTGAGCTTAGGATGAGGGCTTTTGGGGTTAAACATCATGGTACGACCGCCCAAGGACCCACCAAGGGTCCTTGTGGAGTACCCTAAAGTCTGACCCCAAAGTTGCCCCAAATCAACCTAAGCTGCCAAAAATTGATGACTTACGGATGGGACCTACTAGGCGTAGGTCCATCCACGCCCCGTAGCTCCTACTCTTGAGTCAAGACCTAAGTTGAAGAGATGCAGAACCCAACCCACGAGTGACCAGTACGGTCTATGTGTCCATCCACGCCTCATGAGTGGGGGTCGTGGATGGGGCCTGAAAACCTGCCTCATAGTTGACTAAGGTAAGTTAGTTTTAGGAAATTCCTATTTTAATTATTTTAGTGTAGGGTCATTTTAATAGAATTATATAAGTACTTTTAAACCATTATACTTCATAAATCCCAAGACCCCAAAACATAACCAACTTTACCCCCAAAAATATTCTCTATAAAACCGCCATTGGAGAAGAAGAAGAAGTTGAAGTCTAGGGCTCAAGAACTCATCTTTTCTACCCAAATTCGTGAAGAATTTTCATCTAAGGTATGGTACTTTTGATTCATGGTTATCTTTTCATCCATGAAGCCCTCAATCTCTCAATTTCAAAGTAGAAAAGACTCCAAAACCTAGGGTTTTCACTCCAAGTCATGGATTATTTCTCAAATCGTTTTTATGATTTAACTATCTTATATTATTGTTTAGTTTCTGTTTTATGGTTGCTTTATGATAAAATCTTCCATGATTCCATGAATTAACCTAATTTCCCAAATTGGATCTTAAAGTGTGGGTGTTGATTGGTATTAGTAGGATGTTATAGAATCATGAATTTAATGAATCGATTACTTTAATTAGGTATTAATTGAGGAATTTATATGGTTTTGATGTTGAATTTCCTCCAAGAACCCATGAACCCCATTGTCCCCAATTTGTGACTTTGTGATGTGGGTGAGTTATAGTAAGATGAATATCATGAGATTATATTCGTAGTAGTTTAGTTAATTGAATCATGTCACCATCTATATCTAATGTTGTAATTCGAGATTGATTGGTTGAATGTGATATATAGTCCTTGAAGGGTAAAACATGAGAATTAGCTATGTGTATGAGACTTGTGTGTATACAATTAGATTGCTTTGATAGTAAAGTGAATGCATTATAATCTAATTGTTGTGTTGAGTGGATGATTATCCTCATTTGATCACTTAAGTATGAATGACATATAATGTAGAAGGTTTGTCACATATAGTGAAGTTAGGAGCTTTAGCATTAGTTGTTGTATTGAGTGTCAAGATACTCTTCCTTAATTATCAATTTAAGTCAAGACTTAATATAAACTCAGTTGGAATAAATGCTTAGCACCGAGAGGATATGAATATGAGATGGAAGCTTTTACACTAGTTGAGTCTTGCTTCCCAAATGGGTTCCTTTTACACTAGTTGAGTCCGGGTTCCCAAAGTAGTTATCTCATGAGATGGAAGCCTTCTTCATTAGTTGAGTCTGGGTTTCTAGAAGCAATCACCATATCCCATAAACTATGTGCCCACATAGGTCTTTAACTAGTGGATCCAATTAAGCTAAGAGTTTTGGTTCTACCTTAGGCAAGTAGGACCAAGGACATGTCCCATAACCATGAGACACAGGATTCCACGATTTAGCTCTCATGGTCTATGTCGGTTATAGCTAATTCCCACAAGGTCATGTTTAGGATGAACAATGTCTATTCAAGAAGTACTACTTAGTGTGGGTGGGGGTATGGGACTTCATCCATGCAATGCACAAGTAGGCTTTGAGAGTAGTTATGGTAGGTTCCTCTTTTGTCATGATTATTCATGTAGTGAATGGGTTGTGACTAGATGGCAATTGCATTTGATGTTAATGCTACTTGTAATGTTGTGGGCAAATTGCATTGTTGCCATGAGTTGTTTTCCTTAAGGTGGTTAACTAAAGTGAATGCTTCCTTTTCTATGAGAAATAAGCTAAGGGTGAGATTAAAAGATAGTAAACATGAATAAGGATCTAAAGTGACTTGCTTTGTATAGGTGGGATTATGGGATCTTACCTTTGCATTGCACAAGCTTGCCTTGAGGTGTCTCATGAAGTGTTTCTCTCATCTCATACTAAAACTAGATTGTATTGACTATGTATATGTTCCTAATGATATTCCTTATACTCACTAGTTGTGATTGTAATCTACCATGCTATAGTCTATGCCTTATCATGATGTCTTTTATGTTAATGAATTGTGTTTTCTCACTAACTTCTAAATGATGGTTTAAACTAGCAAAGTGCATGCTTTCAACTAAAACGTCCCTTTTAGCATGTTTTCAAAGGTTTTTATGCATGGATATCATACTTGTTGCATTTTTGTACTAACCTATATTTCTTCTACATTTTTCACAAAGTGTAGGGTTCAGCGATATTGACTTTCATCTTCATGGCTAGGATCATAGTAGATCAAGAAGAAGAAGCTTGGTGAGTTCTCATAGTATTCGAGGGCTTGACCATTATGTCCTTTTAGTATTTTCTTATCTTTTAGAATTTTGTAAGGGTTGTGTCTGTAAGATTGTATTCAAGTGTTATAGATGGTTTGAGACATATTTTTGTAGACTCCGGCTTATTGTTTTAATAAAAGACTTCGATTGTAAAGAAAAGTTTTAAATATCCACACTATTTCCTATGTTCTTATGTCATGGTATGCTATGAGGTTGGTATGAGGCTCTCTGGAGTCTTGTATGTGTTGTTATGTCTGGGGTGTAGGCTCGGCTCGTGACAGTTACGATCATACCACTCTCTATCATGGGCTCTCCATCCCTCATCTCTATTCCAACCTTGGTTTCCACCTGGCCTTGGGTAGTTAGCACGATAGCCTCCTCCTTGGTTTGCTAGGAAGTTCAGTTTCTCATTCTATAGAGATTCAAATTTGGCCTCCTCTAGGTTTACACCACCAACATTGACATCATTAACACTCCTTGTACTAGCACCCATAACATTCTTGGTCAAGATGTCTAGTTGGGTCATTATCTTTGCCATGATTTGGTCTCTCTCTTGATCCTTTTCGATCTGCTCCTTTGTCAGTTTATAAGTGAGAGGAGAGACTTGGTCCTCACGAGTGTACCATGCCCAGTTAATTTTGGTCATGCATCAAGGAGTTGTGATGCTATTGCATAAGGTTGTTGCATTAAACCTCCCGGAGAAAGCTGATCAGTCACTCCCCTGTTCACCAAATCGAGGCTTCTGTAGAAGTATTGCAGCAGTACATTGTCTGGCAATCGATGAGTTGGGCATTGCATCACCATATTCTTAAACCTTAGACAGGTCTCATAGATTGGCTCACCCTCAAAGCATTTCAAGCTTTGGAAACTGTCCCTAAGTGTCATCATCTTCGAAGGAGGGAAAAGTCGCACTTGGAATGCGGTAATAAGCTCTTCGCAACTCAGCCAACCACTTGCATTCTTCTCCCATTAGAGAAAATTGGAACAACCTCACCGATTCTTGAGATATGTTCTTAAAGGAGAACGGTCCACAAACATCAACAAAATTCCTTATATGCTCATGGGGATCCTCATGAGCCACACCTCCGAATAAACCTTTCAGTTGAAGGAGCTGAAGCATGGTGCTTGTAATGTGGAACACAACGTTCCCTTCAGCTGGAGGAAAACGAATGGCCCCAACACCACCCATTTGGATTGGGTCATTGACGTTTGGGTCATTGACGTCATTGAGGTTCCCGATATCATCTTGGTGGCCCACTTGGCTACCATTGCTACCGTTTATGCTCATTTCCTCGGTTTAACAAGCAACACAAAAAACGAAAAACAAAAATAAGGAGATTCAACTATAACTAAGAATAACACAATTCAACTGCACAAAAAGAATTTCAAACAATACAACACACCTCATCCAATTCTAGGTGTCAACGATCGTAAATCAGTAGAAAACCCAACTAAATGAGTTGGGGTGGAATCCAACAGGGAGCGGTACGTGTCTTAAATTCAATTAGGAAGTAAGAATGTAGTCTAATCAGCCATAGGAATAGAAATTATCAGTTAACGACATAATCAAGTAAAAGGGGTGACACGAATGTCAAATAGGGGTTTTTGGTTTTTATTTTCAACTAAAAGAAGTCATAAACACTAGGAATTAACAATAATGAGACGTATTCTTGGGATGTGATCCATTATAGGAAAATATAGACATATGGTTAAATGTAACTATTATTAAATAGCTAAATATTATTGAGTAGGCTAGACTATAAGGGAGGTAATTTTCTCTCGAACAATTACCCCGGATTAGGTGATTTCTTCAGAACATCAACAAACGTGCAAATAATGAGCAGCCCACACCTTAATCCATTTACTCTCTCAAGCTAAATGTGTGGGATTGGGTTTACGATTTACTCTCTCGAGCTAAACCCAGATCAACCGAATACCCACAAACCATTAATCAAAAACATTAGTTCTAAAACCTCTCTCTCGAGAAAGCCATGAACACAAACATAGAACTTCATTTCCAACTACAATTCTTAAATTAAACCATAATTAATAATTAAACTCACTTTTAAATAGCATTTAAACTAACAATTATCAATACCAATAAACTAAATCAACCCATAATCACATGATCACACCCCAAGAATTGGGGTTTTAGCTAGACATTTTTAAAATAGTTACCAAATTGATTATCCATCAATTGGGTAAGAGTTATTTCGTCTATACAATGCTCCAGTTTGATGAATCTCAACGACCCACTTCCAATTTCTCAAAATTGATTTTCTTCAATCCTTCATAGATATGGAAAACTCTAGAGAAAACTATCTCAAGCTACTCAAAAATGATAAAAGATGCTTAATTGTTTTTCAATATCCTAAACTAAATGTTCAAAAATGTATTTATAGTCGCCAAAAATAAGCTACGAAAGCACGTTTGGCAAAGTATGTTTAGCTTGCCATACCACTCGGTGAGTCGCCCTTTGATCTCATCCATCGCCTTTTCACTTTGTCATTCAGCATCCTCAAGGCCTGTAATTTTGGGCTATCAACCTTGGCATCACGGAACTACTCGGTGATCCCTGACTGCCCCTTTTTGTCGCCGATTTGGTTTCTTCCATCAGGGTTCGCACACTGGAACTTTAGGCAGTGGAATTGACCCTTCGGCGATTCTCCAAACGCTCTTGGCGATCACTAGGCTTACCTTTCTTCAATTCTTCAGTTTCTTTTGTTCCATTTTGCATGTTAGTGTCCTTGCATTGTTCCTCAATCCATGTACCTGAAAATAAAGAATTTTTCATCAGTTTATGGCACAAATTCAGTATTTGAGGAAACTAAATCTATATAAACAAAGCCCTAAATGAGTTCAAAACTTGGACTCATCATAAACCACAACAATAAGTCAGACCCACTTTGAATTAGCTCTAAAACTGATAATGACTAACACCCATGATGCCAAATTCAACAATTAATCACATTGTCAAACCCCCAGGATTGGGGTTGTAGGTAATCTTCATAAAAGAAAAAACCTCAGTAACTAATACATGCTCCATAGCTGGGTATTGATTTCCGAAGTTCTAAGAGGAATGAAATCATTTCTCTTACAACACCCAATAGAAATCACTTACCAAAAATTTCTTCAAATCAACAAGAAACGTTTTTTTTTCTCTCTATGTCATTCCACAATGACTGGATGCCTTCTTTCTCTTCCAAAAATAAATTTATACTGATTAGAGATGTGGCTTTTTGGGGTTGATCGGTGATGAAAGTTGGGCTTCGCAGACTAGTCGGCGACTCACCGATCATCCTTGTCCATCACCTTCTTTCTTTACGTTTTCATCCAACATATACTATAACTTTAGGCGGTCTACATTGGGATCGCCAATCACTTCCGCGATCCGCCCTTTAGTCCGTTGGCTAGCCAATTCAATTTCATCTTAGTGTTCTTCAGTGTGTTCGGCGATAAAATCTTGCTTCACGAATCGGTTCGGAGATTTGCCGATATGGAGTACAGTTCACCCAAATTTCTCTTGTTTCAGGCACAATGTACTGTAAACTTAGGCGGGCTGGGGCAACTTGGCGATTAACCGAGTGCTCTTGGCAATCATCAGGTTTGCTTTTCTTCCATTCTTTAGTTTGTTTTATTCCTTTTTTGCGTGTTAGTATCCTTGCTTTGCTCCTCAATTCATATACCTAAAACTCAAGGTTTTAACATCAGTTTATGGCATAAATTTAGCATTTGAGGACACAAAATCTATATAAACAAACCCCTAAATGAGTCCAAATCTCAGACTCATCAACACCCCTAACTTAAAATTTTGCTTGTCCTTAAGTAAAACTCAAGATCAGCAGTTCGTAAAGGATGTCTCAAATAGTGCTGATAAGGCTCAACATGAATGCACACAACAAGGTTCAACCTACTCATGCAATGATCAATTGTGTACTCAAAGATTCAAATTGTGACTCACCATTATCTAAGATACTCAAGTTCACAATGCTTGCTTCAAATATAATGCAAGTTCAGGTTCAACAAAGGTACTCAAATGCCCTTACAACAAAGATGATTCCATATTCACACACTATTTTTTCAACACTTTAGAATTTCGGAATCACATACGACTCTCGTTCTCACAAAGATGAACACATGCATGACTTCACCCATAGCTTTGCTTTTATTTTCTTATAAACATTTGTTTCAGCTCACTCAAAATCACAAAGGTCTTTTCAAGGCTTGCAATGGGGATGAGTGTAAAGGTATGGTCATTTAGGCTTAGTGGCATCTACCTTCATGAAGTGTGATCTGAACATCACTTTCCTCCTTTTCATTAACATTTTAATCATGCTCATAATTCACCCCATTATTTGACTTCATATGAATTATCGGATACCCCATTTCTTTGGCAACTTCAACTACACTACTTTATTTGACAACTTTTTCAATATTTTTTTACATGGAGGGGTTCCATCCTTTTTCAAAATCATTACTCAAAGGGGAATTTCTCACACTTCTTGGCCTTTCTTCTCTTTTCACCACATCCCCAACATAGGTTTTTGGCCTAAGATGGCTATTCAACAAACCACACTTCATGAAAGTTATGGGTAAATGGATAAAGAGGGATCACAATTATTCAAGTTTCTTCCAAGAAAAGGATAAGGCTCAAGAGGGTTCAAGCAAGGTTCACACATCTCACAAGGTTGGCCACAAAAGAGGTATATTGTCAAATTGTTTCACTCCTCAAAATTGTGGCCTAAGATCATTATAAGTGCATCACTTAGTCAACCGGACCAACGGGGAAAATTCTAGGTTTCATCACACACAATTTCCAAAGTAATCTCATTACACAAGGCATTGGCACCAATATCAAAAAAGACTCCACACTTTCTAGCTAGTGTGCAATGTTCATCACAAGAGACTCGTTCGACAACCAGCTAGTCACAACGAGGTGCTAAAAGTTCACATATTTTATATGTAACTTTATTTGCCTCATCGTAGCCACACACTCATTTTGATAAATTAAGAGCACTATTCAGGTCATCGGTAATGATGACACTCCGATACTCAAAAGATTTTGATAGAACAACAGACTCCTACCACCCCCACCAGAAGCATCCAACATTTTCCTCATTGTTATCAGAGAAAAAACATAAACCAAAATAAAGATAAAATATTGGCACTCAAACAAACAGAGTAGGGTGAAAAGGAATCTTCACTAGGTGGATATTTGGCGAAGACAGGCAGCCATCGTCGAACCTCTCGATGAACCGCTAAGTTGCATGAATCTTGCCGAATTATCCAGCATGTATCCACTCCAATTTGGGGTGGGATGGTATACAAGGGCAAGTACTATGAGTAGCATCGACGCATCACCTAACGGATTTGATATCTCACCGAAAGATCCAAGATTCCAGCCTATCAAGGTTGGTGCAAAAGGACAGAGAAAATCGGGCTTCGCCGACCAGTCGGTGACTCTCCGAGTGGTGTATGTGTTCCGCGTAATATTCTAGTGTCTCAGCCTACTGTCGATGCCAGAAAGGTGATCTACTTCGAGATCTCTGAATCTACTCGGTTGATCGCAAAAAGAGGCTTGGCCTTGCAGAATCACCCACACCTACACATTCATCACACATTATTCAAAGCAACTAATACTTGGGTGGCCTCCCAAGAAGCGCCTTATTTAACGTCGTGGCACGACGTGGAAATGCTTTCAAGCATCTTCCAAGTACACCACTTCAATCACTAAAATTTCATGGCATTCTCAAAAATACAACTTTAAGCGTTCTCCATTCACCTTGAAGGCATCACCCTCCATACCTTCAACTTCAATGGCTCCATTCGTGAACACTCGTGTTACTCTAAATGGGACTGAAATTTTTGATTTGAGCTTTCCCGGAAAGAGTCTCAGTCGAGAATTGTATAGCAACACCTAATCTCCAACTGGGAACTCCCTCCTAAGGATTTTAGAATTGTGCCACTTCTTCATCTTTTCCTTGTAGAGGGCTGAACTTTCATAAGCCCTAAACCTAAATTCATCTAATTCATTTAGTTGATCTACTCTCCCTTTTGAACACTTGACCCAATCCAGATTTAAAGCCTTTAATGCCCATAATGCTTTGTGCTCTAGTTCAACCGGCAAATGACAAGATTTCCAAAAAACTAGCTGATATGGAGACATACCAATTGGTGTCTTGTAGGCAGTGTGATATGCCCACAGAGCATCATCTAGCTTTCAACACCAATCAGTCCTATTTGCATTCAAAGTCTTAGCCAAGATACTCTTGATCTCTCAATTCGAAACCTCTACTTGGACACTCGTTTGGGGATGATACTGCGTTGCTACTTTATGTCACACCCCGTATTTTCTCAATGTGGAATCAAAAAGCCTGTTGCAAAAATGTGAACCACCATCACTAATAATAGCTCGAGGGGTGCCAAACCTAGCAAAGATGTAGCGCTTTAAGAACCAAACGACACTTTTCCCTTCATTGTTTGGTAGTACCACAGCTTCCACCCATTTAGAAACATAATCTACAGCCACCAAAATGTACTTATTACGAAATGAACCCACAAATGGACCCATGAAATCTATTCCCTAAATATCAAATAAATCAACTTCCAAAATAGGCTTTAGAGGCAGCTCATGCCTTCTGGACACCCCACCTTGTTTTTGACATTGTATACATTTCTTAACAAATTCAGGAGCATCTTTGTAGAGGGATGGCCAGTAATAACCACTTTGAAGAATTTTAGCGGCTATACGCACCCCACTATGATGACCACCAACCGGTGAAGCATGACAAGCAATGAGAATTTCATTGAATTCCTCTTCAGGTACACATAGCCTAATAATATGGTCTGCACATTCTCTGAATAAGTATGCCTCATCCCAAAAGTATTTCTTGACATCGAACAAAAACCGTTTTTGTTGATAGAAGTTTAATTCCTCCGTCATCAATTCACACACTACATGGTTAGCACAATCAGCATACCAAGGAGTTTGTTTTAGAGTGACTGTAAATACCTGTTCATCGGGAAATGAGTCATTTATGTGTACCTCCAACTCATCATTCTCGCCTTCTAACCTGGATAAATGGTCAGCCACATGATTTTCACCACCACTTCTATCTTTGACTTCAAAGTCAAGCTCTTGCAACAATAGCACCCACCTTATCAATCTTGGCTTGGCATTTTTCTTTACCATCAAATAACTCAGAGCTGTGTGATCAGTGTGAACATCCACTTTTGTGCCTAGCAAGTATGCCCGAAATCTATCAAATGCATATACCACCACAAGTAATTCTTGCTCCATAACCATGTAGCTACATTGAGCACCATTCAATGTTTTGCTTGCACAGTAAATGGAATGGAATATCTTGTTACGTTTATGCCCCAACACGACACAGAATGTCGTTCCACTTGCATCACACATCACTTTGAAGGGTGCCAACCAATCAGGACTAATGATAACCAGGGTGGAGATCAATTTCTCTTTCAAGAACTTAAAAGCAACCATACATGCATCATCAAAGTTGAATTTCACCTCCTTCTCCAAAAGTTTGCACAAGGGTTGTGCAATTTTTGAAAAGTCCTTGATGAACCTCCGGTAAAAACCAGCATGCCCCAAGAAACTATGAATCGCTTTTACTGAGATTGGTGGTGGTAGCTTCTCAATTACCTCGATCTTTGCCTTATTAACCTCTAGCCCTTTTGTGACACTGTGTGAACAAGAACTATACCTTCCCTAACCATGAAGTGACATTTCTCCCAATTTAGGACAAAATTTGTTTCAACATATCGTTGAAGAACATGCCCCATGTGTGCCAAGAATGCTTCAAAAGTATCGCCCACAACTGAGAAGTCATCCATAGAGACCTCCATAGAATCTTCTGCCATATAAGCAAAAATAGACAACATGCAACGTTGAAACGTTGCTGGTGCATTACACAACCTAAATGACATCCTTTTGAAAGCAAAAGTTCCATATGGACAAGTGAAAATGGCTTCCTCTTGGTCCTCCGGAGCAATAGATATTTGATTATATCCAAAATATCCATCCAAAAAGCAATACCATCATCACTCTAAAAGTCCATCGAGCATTTGATCCATAAAAGGCATGGGAAAGTGATATTTTTAAGTCAAAGAATTTAACTTCCGGTAGTCCATGCATATCGTCATCGGTTACCGGTCTCATAGAAACAAGCTCCTCCTTTTTATTTGAGACTAGTGTGATGCCTCCCTTTTTTGGTACACTTTGTACCGGACTCACCCATTTGCTATCAACAATACGATAAATCACACATGTGTCCAACCACTTAATTATCTCCTTTTTCACCACCTCGTGCATCGGTGTGTTCAATCTCCTTTGATGTTCGACACTCGGTTTACACTCACTATCAAGTTTTATTTTGTGAGTGCAAATGCCAGGTAGAATGCCCACAATGTCAGCGATAGTCCACCTAATATCTTTGATGTATCTTCTCAACACTTCAAGAAGCAACTTTACTTGCCATTCAAGCAAGTCAGCGGCAATGATTGCGGGTAAGGTGTTATTTACCCCCTAGAATGCATATCGAAGATGAGCGAGGGGAACTTTCAACTCAAGCTTTTGTGATTCCTCCATTGATGGCTTGGTGGGAGGATTTTCTCAATTATTTAGATCAATATCCATCTTTAATGGATTCTTTGAACATTCCCCTTTTCCCGAAAGGGCTGCCAGTACCTCATCGTAACCTTGGACTTCAGAATCATCATAATTTGAAAGCACAAACTCAAGTGGCTCATTTAGACACATTAAGTGGCTCACACTAGCCAGTGTTTCATCAATTACATCGATTGTTGATACCACATGAATATCTCTTGGGTGCTTCATTGACTTATACACATTAAAGGTGACTTCATCTTCGTTCACCCGGAACTTCAATTCTCCGCTTTCAACGTCTACTGACGCTTTCCCGGTTGCTTAAAATGGTCTTCCCAAAATAATAGGAATTTTAGCATCAATCTCGCAATCAAGAATGACAAAATCAGCCAAAAAGATGAATGGGTCAACCTTTACCAAAATATCATAGAGTATCCCAACGGGATGCTTGATTAACCGGTCCGCCATCAAAAGCCTCATTGTTGTGCATTTTAGTTCATCCAACCCAAGTTGCTTATAGATTTCGTTTGGAATTAGATTTATACTTGCCCCCAAATCACATAGGCCCTTGGCTAATTGGAGCATACCGATAGTGCAAGGAATGGTGAAGGCTCCCGGATCTTCTTTCTTTTTAATCATCTCATTAGTCATAATGGCACTACAACTATGAGAGACTTCAATTGTTTCGAAGTCCAAGCTTCTTTTCTTTTTGACTAGCTCATTCATGACCTTGGCATAATCGGGAATCTCCAACAATGCTTCCAATAATGGGAGATTAATGCATAATGTTTTGTACACTGATAAGAACTTCTTGAACTTCTCATCCTCATTTTTCTTCTTGAGACATTGGAGAAATTGAGGGGTTATTTTGGGGAAAGGTTGTACGAACTTTGGGATTGAGGTGTGTTTTCATGCGTGTTTTAGTAACTCCTTGGCAAGGCTTTGTTGGATGGGAATCTCGTCATCCTCAATACCTTTTTCTTCTTCATGAACTTGTGCTTTATCATTTCCCTTCATATCACCTACAACTACCTTTCCACTTCGAGTAGCCACAACAAGATTTCTGTCAGCATTACTTTTTGTTCCAATTGTGCTGAAAGCTGACTCAACTGGTCTTCAAGTTTCTTGATTGCATCAGCATGAGAGTTGACTCTATTGTTTAATGATGAGAAATAGGCTTTCATCCCTTTTATCAAGTCATCCGAGCCCTCAAATTCGTCAAGGATGCGAGAAAACAAATCATCTACTTGTAAACTACTTGCGCTACCCTTTTACTTTGGGCTATCACTCGATTGTGTGTATTCCTCTTCTCTTTTCCAGTGGTCATTTTTTTCAGCCCATTCTTGATAGTATTGTCTCCGCTCTTCTTCTTTGTGAGAGTTCAAACCTTGATTACCACTCCGCTTAAAGTAGCTTGGGTGGAAACCCTCCTCAACTCTGTAAAAATTACAACCTTGATTCTCCCCCGGCCTTGAGTAGCACGAAGAAGAACCCTCCTCAACTCTAAACACTCCCCTTGCTTCTTTGGGTTTGTCCACATTTTCTACACTTGTTTTTGTAGAAGCTCAATTTGGGATAACATCTTGTTGATGTTCTCATCCTTTTCTTTTTCCTTATCAAGCTGTTCTTGAGTCATCCTAAAACAAAAAATTGAAACTTGATCTTCTTGAGTGTACAATTCTTGATTTATTTTCGTCATTTCATCAAGAAGAAACAAAGCCACTTCAAACGATTGCAACATTATTCCAACATTATCCTCAACGGGGGAAGGAATCTTGCATTGAACGTTGTGGTAAGCTCGTCCCAAGATGTGATGCAATTCATCGGTAACTCAGTTAACCATTTGCTAGCTTCACTTGTCAAAGATAATGGGAACAACCTGAGACAAACTGATTCTTGTTATATGTTTTTGAATGAAAACGGACCACAAACATCCATAAAATTCCACATATGTTCATGCGGGTCTTCGTGAGCCAACCCTACATAAAGTCCCTTCATTTGGATGAGACAGAGAGTTGTGCTAGTAACATGGAATAGAGCATTCCCTTCGATTGGCGGTAGACAAATTGCACCAATTCCTCCCAATTGGTTTGGGTTATTTACAGTATTAAGATCGTCAATATCACCTTGGTGGCCCACTTGGCTACCGTTGATCCCTACCTCAGTCATTTTCTCTTCTATTTAACATAACCAACACAAACACAAAACAATTTAAATCGATTCAACTACAGCCAATAAAATCACAAATTAAACTTCAATAAGAGAATTCTAAACAACACCACTCCCCGGCAGCAGCGCCATTTTGGTTAACATATTAACTAAACCTCATCCGATACTAGATCTAGAAGATCATTAAGCAGTATAAACCCAACAAGAGAGTTGGGGTCGATTCCACAGGGAGCAGTTTTATTTTGATTTCAAGTATGAAGTTAAAATGGTGATTTTCGTAACTGAAGGAATAGAGATTATATGAAAATATTAATAAAATTAGAAAGATGACATCAATGTCAGGGTAAGAGGTTTTAGATCAGAAAGCAACCTCAACAATTAATTAGGAATAATCAAATAGGAGAAAGATACTTGGGGGATTGACCAACCATTTGCTAAACTCAACTCAATGGGTGTTAATTGATAACAAACAATACCAACTCTTCTTGGGTAATGTGAACTTTAGATGAGATACTTTTCTCTCGAACAACTACCTCATTTCAATTGAATTCTCTCGAATCTCAATGTGCTAAACATGGAGATCAGCCGACAATCTCACTAAATCCACTCTCTCGAGCTGAATACATAGAATGAATCTTGGAATTTACTCTCTCGAGCGGAACCCACCATGACCCAATAACTACGAGTGCCAACTTATAGATAACGTTCAAATATACCTCTTGAAAAGAAATATAAACGATTGTGTGCAATATATTTACCCAACTATGAGTCGGAGTTGATCCCACAGAGAATATGGAAGAATATTGTCAATAGTAAATATTTAACTCGATAGTCGTTATAAAAATGGGGGATTTAAATTGAAATAAAATAAAATAAAAACAATAAAAAGATAGCTTTGAACTAAGTATTTATTTATATTC
>JAJOOR010014771.1:0-42684 GCA_036250505.1 Solanum acaule
CATACGAACTCGGAATCGAGCAAACTCGGTGGCGTTGGAAAGATCGTTCCAAGGGCTTTCCAAACATAACTGGAACTACTCCTGGATCATCCTGAGCTAGGAGTTATGACTGCTCAAAGTTGGCCAAAAACTCACTGATTTCCCAATTTCAAGCTTCTTCATATTCATTTTAAATTGTCGGATGTTACACAATTAAAACGACATTACAAAAAAAACCCCTCATAGAACCTCATTATAAAGTCAACACAAAGTCATAGGCTCTTGCTTAACCTATCATTTTTCCGAGTCGTTACAGTTTGACTCTATGTTTGAAAGTACTAATGAGCTACTAGGACAGATCCTCAGCTAACTGTAAAATGCTGAAAAAACAAAGAACTAACTAAACCAAAAAGCATAATGCAATGTCCTTGGAAAATGAGGACTCACCCCTGACTGTCGTTGATATGACGCCGGTATGCGCTAATAACGTGGCGGAAACTTAGAATGTGAGCTTGCATCATGATAGGATCCATTATAGAGTATGCGTCAGTACTTCAGATGTATTCATCATGAGGGATTGGCAAAGATGATTGAATATATAGACATGCTAAAAATACTGGTCAAGTATGTAAACTGAACTGAACTAAACTACATAGGCCCAAGCTACAATAATGCATAAAAACTATAATGCAAGAGTAAATTTGAAGCATGATGAAAAACATATAATAAGTACAACTACGGGCCTGAAGTACCTTACTAAAGCTAACTATGGGAGAGTCCATAAATCAACATAAACCACGTGAGCTAAACGTGGAGTCCGATGCATACACCCCATCGAGAGGACTGAATATACTTTGCTAGGGTATAAACGCATCACTTTGGCTTGTTTACTTAAACTGATGCCTAACAGAAGGGACTTAATTATAAACCTACGATGACCTATAGTTCTGGGGACTTGATGGTACGATGAACCCTAGTCCAACTCAGTGCTAAACACCACTCCCAAACGGGATAATAGCAGCTTACTTTAAACAATGGTCCTAAATTCATAAGATAGAACTAAGCTCGTCTCAAAACAATTTCTGAGAAAAGTTGTTGACAAAAAACTGACTAAATTTTGTTTTGAAGTAAATGCTAACACCCTGAGCTACTTTCTAGTGAAGAGCAAATTCATGTGAAAATACTACAATTATAGGCTAAGTTTTTTTCTTTTTAAATCTCCATAAGAATTCATGCAAACTGATTTAAATAATTAAATAATCGAGTCGTAGTCAGAAGATTCAATTTTGTAAAGAATCTGCATAATTATACAGGAACCCTAGTTTTATAAAACCATAATAATCGAAAAAGGAGTCTGAAGTTTTTGGCATAAGGGCGAACAAAACCCTTACTGAATTCCCACAAACCTGGTGAAGAAAGCTACGGAGTACTCCTTTGGATTTTAGGGCTTAACTTGAAGGAGAGCTCTGCTTGTTCTGGAGAGAAAATTGTCACCTCTTTCTCTTTTCTTTTTAAGTCTGATGATTTTAGGAGAATGACGTTTTAGGTAGTTTATGGCTAATTAACTAGGCTTAAACGAAGTAAAATTATGTAGTTTAAGTACCAAACGCATAGCGGGGAAGACCAAAAAAACCCTGAATTAAAACTGGTGAGGTGATTAGAAGATGGGCTTCACTTGCCGCTTAAGCATCACGGCCCGTCTAGTGGGTCGTGATGTTGCCTTGCCAGACATGGCTTCACTAAAATGGGCACAACTTTTTGCACCACACTCGGAATTAGGCAAACTTGGTCTCGTTGGAAAAAAGACTCAAGTAACTTTAATGTATTAGGTTATGGGCCACCTAATTCATTTTTTTCTGAGAGATATGATTTTTTAAAATTGGCAAAAAAAAATTAAAACTGTTGGGGGACTTGTATAGACCCTTACACTAGCCGTCAAACACACCACATGCCGTCTAAGGCATCATCTAGGTAAATCTTTCCTAGACAGTCCTGGATGGTGGTTCGTGATGCCCTTAACGGGTCGTTGAACCCTAAACGTCCCATCTAGGGTGTCGTGAAGGGTCCATGGTCCATTTTGGGTTCGTTGACTTGCTCGTTTGTTCTTTTAAGCCATTCTCGAAGTCTGAGAACTTACGCTTTGTCCTATTGTTTTGAAATTCCTCTATGTCCTTATGTTTATCCTCCTCGACCTATTGAGGATACACCATTAATCATCCTATATACACATCACTTACCAGTAATTCCGCCTTGCACTCCTTCTTGACATGTTTTGCAACTGTGGAGAGAAATTTCAACATCCTAGCCCTCATTGTTCACATTACCTCTAGAGTATATCGTGACAAGTAAGTGAATTTGATGTTGTATTCTGTCACAGTCATCTTTCCTTGTTTGAAGTTCACAAACTCTTCCAGTTTGGCTTCCTTTAGCTCCTGCGGAAAAAAGTGGTCAAGAAATGCATCCATGAAGTCATCCCATTTTTCACAAGGTGCCTCTTAACTACAAGTCAACTCCCACTGTTCATACCAGATACTGGTAACATCTTTCAGCTGGTAGGAGGCAAGTTCAATCCCCTCTGTTTCACTAGTATGCATAACCATCAGATTCTTTTGAATCTCCTCAATAAAATTTTGAGGATCCTCACCAACCCTAGACCTTGTAAACACTGGTTGATTCATCCTTAGGAACTCTCAAATTCTTGAGTTGTGGAAGAGTAATGAGAACTAGAGTCGATAGGCCTGAATGACTAGTCCGAGAAGCTACAATCTACGTGAGCATCTGAAAGGCTTGTCTAAACTCAACATTAGTAGAATCAGTGACAGTAGGCTAAGTAGATGACCTAGGACCCTTCACAGGAACTACTCGCACATATGGAGCTTCGGTACTAGCATTTTGGCCAAAAGTGCAGACTCTAGTCCTAGTTTGATCACATGGCTTGGAGGCACTACTTTAGCGTTGGTCTCAGTAGGTGCCCTAACATTGGTAGCAGTCCTTTCACTAGTAGTTCTTTTGGGAGACAATATCTGAAACAAGCGGTAAGAACATATTAGAATAAAATCACACAATTAAACTTTATCACATGAACTATAGTATGAAAGAATCAAAACCAATTCCAAAATGCCTTGTAGCCTCCTTATTATCAGTGTGGCGTATTTCACACCCATAATTAGGACTCTACTAGACACATATTCACAGACTCCATAGGACACTTAAACTCTGTGCTCTCATACCATGTTTTCCATGCCATGAGTTGAGACCGTGGACGTGGCACGCACCCGACATTATTGCCAGTACGGGCGAAAATTCTGGCATATCACATGAGCATGAAACTATAAAAACTGAAAAAAGCAAAAAATAATATGATATAAACAAGACCCCTTAAAAAGAGGAAAGTCTTTCTCACGATACATTTTGACTACATAAATGTACTAAACTAAAAGGTATAAACGCATATTTTAGAAAACCAGATCAATTGTTGTTACGACCCCAGGGTAACCCCTAAAGGTAACAAGGCACACAGTACCCCTAAAGGCACCATGTAAGCCACTTAGCATCATCATCACATAAGTAAAGAACAATAAAGAGTAAAAAGACATTTTTCACAAGTCGTATGAAGTTTACATCAAAGCAAAGCAGAAGTCTAGACATTGTCTCATTTAGCCATCTATTACAATCGAAGTCTCAAAATAGGGTCACAACCCTTACAATAGAAATCCGAATTGAAATACAAAGAAATGAAACGAACAACAAAATATCACTCATCCTCGGATCCATGAGGACTCACCACAAGCTTTGGAGAATAGTCAATCCAAGCACTACAGAAGAAGGAAACTCACCTCAAACGCCGGAACCTACACTTTGTAGAAAAATGTAGAAGAAATATGGGTTAGTGCAAAAAGGCACTAAGTATTGTAGCTAAGCATGAAAACCTTTATACATGTTAAAAAGGACATTTAAATTGAAAACTATGCAATTTACTAAATTTAGAGTTCATGATGAAAATTAGTGTAAAAGCATAAGATACAAGCATATTAAACATATTGATCATCTTATCATAATGGAAACAAACCATAATTACCCTCAAAGTATCCCTGCGCAATGTATGAATAAGATGCCATGCTACTACCCAAACCAAGGAAAGCTTATTAAGTAATTCTAGTTCATAAGACCAATTCTAGTTCATTCTATCGTAGTAAGATTAGCTTTAATCGACATAGACCATGAGAATTTATTCGTGGAATACGGTGTCTACCCCACACCGAAAAAAGGTGTCGTACTTGCCTAAGGGTGAACTCAAATATTAGCTTTGGTGGATCCACTAGCTAAAAGACCTATCAGGGTAGATAGTTTGTGGGATAAGGGGATTGCTACTAGAAAACCCGACCTCTACTAACGAAAGGACTTCCATCCCTAGAGATTGTTCCTAGAAATCTGGCCTCTACTATCGTATTATATTCATACCTAAGTGTGCAAGTAAGGATAATCATCCAATCAACACCACAATTAGTTTATAATGTATTCACTTTACGCTCAAAGTAATCTAATTGTATACACACAAGTCTCATATACATAGCTAATTCTCATGTTTTGCCCTTCATGGGCTATAGATCACATTCAACCAATCAATCTAGAATTACTAAATTAGATATAAATGGTGACATGATTCATTTTACTAATCTACTATAAGTACAATTTCATAGTTACTACAATTCACCCAAATCACAAGTCATAAATTGGGGTTATGGGGAATTCATGGATCCATGCGAGATTTTATCATAAAACCGCCATAAAACAACAAATGAATCATAATACAAGATAATTAAATTGTTGAAACCGTTTTTACAAAGAATCCATGACTTGGAGTGAAAACCCTAACTTTTGGAGACTTTTCTACTTTGAAATTGAGAGTTTGAGGACTTCATGGATGAAAGCTAACCATGAAGCAAAGACTACCATACCTTAGATGAAGATTCCTCATGAATTTGGGTAGAAAATATGAATCCTTGAGCCCTAGACTTCAACTTCTTGTTCTTCTTCTTCTTCTTCTTCTTCTATGGTGTTCTTCAGAGAGAAATATTTCAGAAGGAGTTGGTTTCTTTTTTGGGAATTTGTTAGTTATGATTGCATGACTTAGTTTAGGGTTTAACACTCTTATATACTTAGTCTAAGATAATACTAAACAACCCGACAACAAAATAACTAAATAAGGAATTTACCTAAAGACCACTCACTTAGCTGATTCGAGGGAGCCTCCGGACCTCACCGACGATCACCATATACAATCCATGGATGGACCCACGGCCCATGCTGGTGAACCGTTGGTTTGGTTCTAGGGCTTGAAAAACAGGGGAGGTCAAGCCTTGACCCACGATACCCACCTACAGGGGGTTGGTCCATCCACGGATCGTGGATGCCCTCGTGGGTAGGTTGTTTTTGACAGCATTTTTTGGCTGCATTAGGGACCTCCTCAAGGACCCTTGGTTGGTCCTTGGGGTGTCATACATTGACGTCTACACCCAAAAACACTTATATTGAATACCGGAGGTTATTTTACAACTCTAACCTTTACGTTAAACCCTATTTAGGCTATTATTTTACACATTAGGCTCTAGCTTAGTCTTCAAATTTTAGGGGGCGTAACAATATCCCCCCCTTGGGGACATTCGTCCTCGAATGACAATCTAGACACCTTAAGGAATTATAGACTCAAGACTAGCAGCCCATCATGTATGAAACATCAAAATATTCAAAATTTAAAAATGCACTATTCACAACATGCACTATTCAAAGGAGGAAACTTCAACTCCATCTCAAACATGATCAATGCATAATAAGGGAGTAGGAACTACATTTAACAACCCAATATGCACGAAACTCAATAATTCATATTTCATAGGAGGAACTCACTTCTCCAACTAAAATAAGGCTCAACACAACATCATGGAGCCAATATGCAATTACTCTCAAAAGCATACTAAAGCATGTTCATTAACACATCTCATGAAGTCAAATAGGCAACTCATACCAAATGGACAAAAACATGAGGAACATAAATCATGAAAACTGATTTTCTCATTAAACATAAATTTCATCAGGAACATGAATCATTTAAGGAAATCATGGAAAAGATACAACTTACACATGACTTCCAATACAAGGAAATTCTAGAGAAACTATTTACCTCAAGCTTGAGTAGGAGTAGAAGGAAGGAGATGAGAGTATCGGGACTTCATATCGTCCTCGGCCTCCCACGTAGCACCCTCAACTAGACGATTTATCAAAAAAACCTTAACAGAAGATACTTCCTTGTTTCTCAATTTCTTGACTTGCCGGTGAAGGATCTCTACCGGAACCTCTTCATTGGAAAGGCTCTCATCAACTCCTAACCCTTCTAGAGGAATAATGGACACCGGGTCCCTGATACACTTTTTAAGCATAGAAACATGAAATACCGGGTGAACTAGAGCCAACTCATTTGGCAAGTCCAATTCATAGGCAACTTTCCCAATAAGCTTCAAAATTTGATATGGGCCCACATACCGGGGACTAAGTTTCCCCTTTTTACCAAACCTCATCACACCCTTCATGGGTGAGATTTGCAAATAGACCCAATCACCTACTTCAAATTCTAGGTCCTTTCTTCTCACATCGGAATAAGACTTTTGCCTACTTTGAGCCGTTCTCAACGTTTCTCTAATGAACCAAACTTTCTCAATAGCTTTATAATCCGATTCAGGACCAATAAGAGCAATATCAACTACCTCAAACCAACCAACTAGAGACCTACATCTCCAACTATACAAGGCTTTAAAAGGAGCAATACCGATAGTTGAGTGGTCACTATTATTGTAGCCAAACTCTATTAATGGCAAGTGGTCGTCCCGATTACCCTTGAAATCTATAACACACACCCTCAACATACCCTTTAAAGTACGAATGGTGCGCTTCACTTGACCATCCGTTTGAAGGTGAAAAGCAGTGCTAAGCTTCTCTTTAGTACCAAGCCCCTTTTGGAATGACATCCAAAAGTATGAACTAAATTGAGTACCCCGATTTGAAATGATGGATAAAGGAACCCCGTGTAACCTCATTATCTCCATTATATACATATTTGCATAATCTTCCGCCGAAAGGGAAACCTTGACGGGAATGAAGTGAGCTAATTTTGTCATCCTATCAACAATGACCCAAATAGAATCATGTTGCCTTCTAGTACGAAGCAAGCCCCCAACAAAGTCCATATTCACCTCTTTGCACTTCCAAGTGGGAATTGGTATATCTTGCAATGAACTTCCTGGTCTTCAATGCTCAACATTTAATTATTGACAATTAGGACAATTGGCAATACATTATGCAATATCCTTTTTAATACCATTCCACTAATAGATTTCCGGTAGATCACGGTACATCTTGGTGGTTCCCGAATGAATGGAATATCTAGAACCATGAGCCTCTTCTAAAATTTGCTCCCTCAACACATCCAATCCATAACACGCAAACGAACTTGCTACCTAAGTACCCTATCTCCCCCTTGGGAGAAAGCCTCAACGGATTTGTCGAATACCAATTCTTTCAATTCCATTAATAAAGGATCAAGGTCTTGTTTAGACTTCACATCTACCACAGAGGACAATTCGGAGCCACTATGAACCGTGAAACCACCCTTAGGAGAATCTACTAGTTGGACACCTAGCTGGGCCAATCTATGCACCTCACAGACCAATTCCTTCTTCTCATCCTCTACATGGGCCACACTACCCATGGATAATCTACTAACTGCATCCGCTATTACATTAGCTTTGCCAGGGTGGTATAGGACACTCATGTAATAATTTTGCAAAAGCTCTAACTACCTTCTTTGTTAAAGATTCAAGTCTTGTTGGCTAACCACATATTGAAGACTTTTGTGATTCGTGATGACATCTACATGGACCCCATATAAGTAATTCCTTAATATTTTCAAAGCAAATACTACCGCCGCTAATTCCAGATCTTGGGTCGGATAATTCTTCTCATGAACCTTAAGTTGACTTGAGGAATAGGAAATCACCTTACCATTTTGCATGAGCACACATCCCAACCCCACTCTCAAGGTGTCACAATATACCATAAACCCATCGGTACCCTCCGGTAAGGTCAACACCTGAGCGGAAGTAAGCCTATCTTTCAATTCTTGGAAGCTTTTCTCAGAAATCTCCAACCACTTAAATTTAGCCTTTTTTTGAGTCAAAGCCATCAACGAAGAAGCAATGGAGAAAAATCCGTCAACAACTTCCTATAGTAATCGGCCAAACCCAAGAAGCTTCTAATGTCGAAAGGAGTTAGAGGTCTAGGCCAACTCTTGATAGCATCCATCTTCTCAGGATCTACCTCAATACCTTTGCATGACACAATATGACTAAAGAAAGCTACGGACCTCAACAAAAATTCACACTTGCTAAATTTTCCAAAAAGATGTTGGTCCTTAATAACTTACCATATGATTCTCAAATAGTAAACATGCTCATTATCGCTCCTTGAATAGATCAAGATATCATCAATAAACACTATCCCAAACATATCACGATATTGTCGGAACACTCTCTGTTCATTAGGTCCATCAAATCCGTCGGGGCATTTGTCAACCCAAATGACATAACCACAAATTCATAGTGACCATACCGGTTCCTAAAGGACGTCTTTGGAATATGAACCCCTCTCACCCTTAGTTGGTGATAACCCGAACGAATATCAATTTTGGAGAAATAGCTACACTGTTGGAGTTGATCAAACAAGTCATCGATTCTCGGAAGGGGATATCTATTATTTATGGTCACTTTGTACAATTGGCGGTAATCAATGCACATTCTAAGAGACCCATCCTTCTTTCTAACAAATAACATTGGAGCACCCCAAGGAGAGGTACTAGGATGAATAAAACTGTTGTCTAGTAAATCCCGTACTTGTTCCTTCAATTCTTTCAACTCGACCAGAGCCATCCATAAGGAGGAATGGATATAGGTTGCGTATCCGGCAAAAGATCAATGCCAAAGTCTATTTCCCGCTCGGAAGGAATGTCGGGCTAGCCATCGAAAAAGACTTCCAAAAATTCATTCACCACGGGGACCGACTCTAGGGAAGGGATTTTGGACTCAACATCCATCACCCTAACAAGATGGTAAATGCACCCTTTGGAGATCATTTTCCTAGCTTTGAGATAAGAAACAAATTGACCTTTAGGGATAGAATTCTCCCTTTTCCACTCTAAAATAGACTCATTTGGAAATTGGAATTTGACAACCCGAGTCCTACAATCTATAGAGGCATAACATGCATACAACCAATCCATACTCAAGACCACATCAAAGTCCAACATGTCTAACTCCACTAAATTAACCAAAGTGACTTTATGAGACAACAAAATAGGATAACTTCTATAGACTGTTTTTGCCACAAGCGAGTCACCAACCGGGGTAGAAACCAAAAAAGGCTCTACTAACACTTCGGGGAGTATCTCAAAATTCATAGCTACAAAAGGTGTAACAAAGGACAAAGTGGCACCGAGATCTAAAAATGGATATATATCAATGGAAAATACTTGTAACACACTGGTCACCACATTTGAGGAGCTCTCTTGATCACCTAGGGATTGAAGAGCATAAATGTTGTTTTGCTTTTGAGCATTGGAGTTAGAACCGCTTTGACAAGTTTGTTTACCTTCTCTCCCCTTGGCCATGAGTACTGGGCAATCTCTCATCTTGTGGCCACTCTTTCCACACCCGAAGCACCCATCCGATCCAACCAAGCATTTGCCTTCATGTTTTCTACTACATTTTACACAATTAGGCCTAGAATCATATGAACCACCACTATTGCCTCATTGAGGTTTAGGGTTGGAAACCCTATCCTTGTCAACCCTTGGAGTACGAGAGGAGCCTTGATTGGAGAATCTTTGCTTGAACCTTTGCTGACCTTTCCCATCGGACTTAGCATTGGAAAAATTCCCTCCCCGTTCTAACTTTCTTCACCTCCCTATTGTTGCCTTGGAGTTTCTAACTCTCCATTTGTTGGGCATACACCATAAGATGTTAGAGATCCATGTCATGAAGAAGTATTGTCGTGCGGCATTCTTTTCTTACCACCTTGAATATACCTGTCACATACCTCCTCATTTCATCCCTTGGATCCACCACCATGGCCGGAGCATACTTGGACAATTCAGTAAATTTTAGAGAATATTCTTCAACACTCATACCTCCTTGACGAAGGTTGATAAATTCTTCCACCTTGGCTTCTCTCTTCTCTTAGGGAAAGAACCTATCAAGGAATGCCTTCTTGAACACCTCCCAATCAATGTGACCCGCTCTTACCGGCCTATTCTTCTTCCATTGAGTATACCATACTTGGGCCTCACCCTTCAATTGATAAGCAGCTAGCTCCGCTTTCACTACCTAAGTCACCCCCATAGTATCAATTATCTTGTATACCTCTTCCACAAATTATCTTGTGAAATCTCTCAACCTTGAAGCCATGGAGTTCATATTAGGGTTCCCATGAGTTCCAACATCTCTATCAGCTTTCCGTCATGGCTTGAGCCAATGTAAAAAGAGCTGACCTAATCTCCACATTTATCATAGCCAGAGGATCAACCGGAGCTTGCTCATTTTGAGGAGCTTGATTATCTTGAGGAACTCCTTGGTTCACATTCTCCTCTTCCACCCTTCTAGCATTTTCCCTTTGTGTATTCATTTGCTTAAGACACAAGAGAAGTATTAGGAAAGGAACTTTTATAGAGTTAAACACTATGGTACGACTCAAGAGTAATGAAAGAAGTGTAGTTTCCTAAACAGCTTATAGCCTCTCACTTATAAATGTGGTGCACTTCACACTCATGAATAAGAATCTACTAGAGGTGGCTTATGAGACATCATCCTAAAATCATTTCTAAACCTTTTGCTCTGATTACCATTTTTGTTATGACCTAAGGGTACCCCCTAGACGTAAGAAGGCACACAATGCCCCTACAAGAACCATGTAAGCCATTTAGCATCATCATCACATAAGTAAAGAACAACAAAGAGTAAAAAAACATTTTTCACAAGTCTTAAGAAGTTTTCATAAAAGAAAAGCGGAAGTCTAGACATTGTCTCATTTAGCCATCTATTACAATCGAAGTCTCAAAATAGGGTCACAACCCTTACAATAGAAATCCAAAATGAAATACAAAGAAATGAAAGGAAAAACAAAATATCACTCGTCCGCGGATCCATGAGGACTCACCAGAAGCTTTGGAGAATAGTCAATACAAGATTTACAGAAAATGGAAAATCACCGCAAATGTCGGAACCTACATTTTGTATAAAAATGCACTAAGTATGGTAGCTATGCATGAAAACCTTTAAACATTCTATAAAGGGAAATTTTAATTGAAAACTGCACACTTTAATAAGTTCAGAGTTCATGATGAAAACTAGTTTAAAAGCATAACATACAAGCATATTCAACATATTGATCATCTCATCATAATGGAAACAAACCATAAGTACCCTCAAAGCATCCTTATGCAATGTATGAATAAGATCCCATACTTCTACCCTGACTAAGGAAATATTATCAAGTGATTATAGTTCATAAATCCAATTCTAGTTCATTCTACCAGAGTGGGATTAGATTTAACCAACATAGACCATGAGAGCTTAATCATGGAATCCAGTGTCTATCCCACACCGAAAAGGGGTGTCCTACTTGCCTAAGGTAGAACTCAACTATTAGCTTCGGTGGATCCACTAGCTAAAAGACCTATGAGGCAACATAATTATGGGATAAGGGGATTGCTACTAGAAAACCCGACCTCTACTAATGTAAGGGCTTCCATCCCAAGAGATTGTTCCTAGAAACCCGGCCTCTACTATCGTGAGGGTTTCCATCTCATATCACTATCCACTCGGTGCTACGAATAATTCCCACTAAGTTTATATTAAGTCTTGACTTAAAGTAATAATTATAGAAAGGTGTCTTGACACTCAATCTAACAAACTCATGCTAAAGTTCATAGATTCATTAGGTGAGACTAGTCTTCAACCCTTAGAATCACTACATGTGACAAACCTTTCACATCGTATGATATTCATACCTAATTGTGAAAGTAAGAATAATCATCCAATCAACACCACAATTAGATTATAATGTATTCACTTTACTGTCAAAGCAATCTAATTGTATACACACAAATCTCACATACATAGCTAATTCTCATGTTTTGCCCTTCAAGGGCTATAGATCACATTCAACCAATAAATCTAGAATAACTACATTAGTTATATATGGTGACGTGATTCAATTTACTAATCTACTATATATACAATTTCATAGCTACTACAATTCACCCAAATCACAAGTCATAAATTAGGGTTATGGGGAATTCATGGATCCATGGGTGATTTTATCATAAAACCACCATAAAACAGAAATTCCATCATAATATAAGATAATTAAATCATTGAAAATGTTTTTAAAAAGAATCCATGACTTGGAGTGAAAACCCTAGGTTTTGGAGACTTTTCTACTTTTAAATTGAGAGTTTGAGGACTTCATGGATGAAAGCTAAGCATGAATCAAAGACTACCATACCTTAGATGAATATTCCTCACAAATTTGGGTAGAAAAGATGAATCCTTGAGCCCTAGACTTCAACTTCTTCTTCTTCTTCTATGGTGTTCTTGAGAGACAAATATTTGAGAGGGAGTCAGTTTCTTTTTTTTGGGAATTTGTTATATATGATTTCATGTCTTATTTTAGGGCTTAAAACTCTTATATACTTTCTAAAATAACACTAAACGACCCCACAACAAAATAACTAAATAAGGAATTTACCTAAAGACCCCTCACTTAGCCAATTTGAGGCAACCTCCAGACCTCACCCACGACCACCATCTACGGACCGTGGATGGACCCACGGACCGTGATGGTGAACCGTTGGTTTGGTTTTGTTGCTTGAAAAATAGGGGAGGTCAAGCCTTGACCCACGACCCCCACCTACGGGGTGTGGGTCCATCCACAGATCGTGGATGCCCTCGTAGGTAGGCTATTTTTGACAGCTTTTTGGGGATGCATTAGGGACCTCCTCAAGGACCCTTGGTTGATCCTTGGGGGGTCATACCTTGACGTTTACACCCAAAAAAAAATATATTGAATACCCGAAGTTATTTTACATCTCTAACCTTTACGTTAAACCCCATGTAGGCTACTAGTTTACACATTAGGCTTTAGCTTAGTCTCCAAATTTTAGGGGGCGTAACAATTGTTTGACATATGACATAAATTGTGAATCCTCTACTAAATGATAGAAATCTTACGGGACAAGGCCTTGATATACCCTTAATATTGAAATCAGCATAACACAAGACTAATACATCTAACTAGCCCCTGGTTGAAAGTAGGCTCACCAATAGCAAAAGGGAGGGATCCTAGTGTTGTCCCTGGTCACGAACCTAATAGCATGAACCTACATCATAAAACGATGTAGCACCGAAGAATATCAATACATGGAATGTAATTGTATGCAAAACCACAAAAGGGGAACTGGTAAAGTAATAAAATACAATAGCACAAGTAGAAGTCGTATTTGTCAAAGTAAAGTGAGTGAAACGTTTTAGTTATTTATGGGAGCAAATGGTGAACTGACATAAACCACTATGTGAGCACATGGAGTCTGATCTCCGCCCGATCAGCTAAACCATCCTATACCTTGCTAAGCATAAGACATGACATGACATGATTTTCTAGCAAGGATCCATAATTATCCCTTTTTGGAAGACATGAAGAGAAAAAAGAGTTTTCCGACTTGCGCAAAGATCAATATGCTATGTCGGTAGATGTTGTTTCAAGTATTGGTCATTTTGACTTATGCCTTCTCGATCAACTTGCTAACTCCCTCAAGCTCATACTTTAAGATAATTATTTATTGATCATTTACCCAATTTTTAGCCCTATCAGTTCATGTTCATGCTTTAGCCTTATTAGGCTCATGTCATAGGTTTGCCTCTTTAGTGCTCATATCTAATATTTAAACCATTATACACTCATAATCCATGATCTAATATAGTTAATTCGCATTTTTGGAGAATCAAAATAGTAGAATCTTGATTCTCTACTTCAATATCTCATATACCAGCTACATTAAAACTTTATGACGATAAGAAGCAAATTGAGATGGTTTTAGCAAGTTTCGTCATTCATATCAAGTAGTTGGAGTTTTCAGCGTGATTTCTTGGAAAATAATTTAGATATAAACACTATAGTTCACAAGATATAAAGCATAATACCAATAACAAAGACCATAAGCAAAACAGTTCGTCCTCTAACTAGTTCCCAGGTCGATGAAAATTTCAATAGAATAAATCTTTAGTAACTTCCAAATTCCTAACTATTTTTAAGAGATGACTTACAAACTTTACAGACTCGATAAAATTCATGTTGTACGGCAATCATAAATCTGGCAGAAATTTACTAAATAATGTAATTCACAACACTTATCAAATATTCATGAACTAGGGTCATTTCCAGATTTCTAGCAACTTATGAAAAAAAACGCTATTAATTGATAAAGATGGGGAATCCCTTCAACCCTAGACCTCTTCAGAGTAATTCGAATTGGAGGGTAATAAACTTGAAGAAATATATGTGAGAATTAGGTCTACATACCTCAAACGATTAGAGAACTAGTGAGGGAATATTAGGTTTGAGTCTTTTGTTGCTTCAAAGTAAAAGAGAATGGTACGATCTCTTCTTGTTAAGTGATGAACACCACGCCAGCGCCAGCTCCGCTATGATATGTTGCCCCATCAAAGTACATATTCGAAGGAGATTGAATTTTAATAGACATCACATCTTCATTAGGAAGCTCATCAGCTAACTCCCAATCATCTGATTGTCTGCCAAGAAATCCACCAATGCTTTTCCCTTCACTGTTTTTTGAGGAATGTACACGATCTCAAACTGTTGGAATTGGAGGTACCATATTGCTAGTCAGTCACTAATCACATGTTTCGACATAACAAACTTGATCAGATTTGTTCTAGAAATAAGGCGAACAACATGATCTTGAAAATAATGCTTCATCTCTTGAATTGAGAAGACTAGTGCCAAGCACAACTTTTCAATTGGTGAATAGTTAAGCTCATTTGTTGTTATTGTTCTGCTCAAGTAATAAAGTGATTTTTCTTTGCCTTGACTAATCTCTTGAGCTAACAGGGCCCTTAGGGACCTTTCTTGTGTCACAATGTAGAGTATCAATGTCTTTCCAGGTATAGGGGCTGCCAAAACTAGAGGTTTTGCTAGATACAATTTGATACTTTTAAAGGCCTCACTACATGTTTGGTCCCAATTAAAAGGAGCACCTTTATTCGTGATATGACCAAAGGCTTGACATCTTCCCACTAGATTTTAGATATACCTCCTCATATAGGTTAGCTTTCCTTTAAGACTTTTTAACTCATGAATATTTTGAGGCTCAGGCATCTTCGAAATGGCATCAACTTTGGCTTGGTAAATTTCAATAGCTCGATGTCTCACAATGAAGCTAAAGAACTGCCTAGAAGTAACTCTGAAGGCACACTTAAATGGATTTATCCTCATTTGATATCTTCGGTGAAACATAGAAACCATTCTTAAATCTCTAAAATGATTGCTCCTCTTTCTTGACATTACCACCTAGTCATCAACATAGCATTCAACATTTTTATGAAGCAAGTCATCAATTATATTTTTATAGCCCTTCGATATGTGGCACAAACGTTCTTTAAACCAAATGAAATGACTTTGTAGCAATAAATACCCTTAGGTGTGCGAAACGCAATGAGTTCTTCAACTTTTGGTGCCCTGCGGATTTGATTATAGCCAGAAGAACCATCCATGAATAACATTGCCTCATAACCAGTGGTGGAATCGATCATCATCGCTGGAATGGGAAGAAGGAACTCATCTTAAGGACATGCATTATTGAGATCCCTGAAGACAACACAAACTCAAATTTGGCTATTCATCTTCCTTATAGGAACAATACTTGAAACCCATGTAGGATATTTAACTTCACGAATGAATCTTGCTTCAATGAGTTTGTTAACTTCATTTTCTATCAATGGAACCAAGGCTGGCCTAAATTGTCTTTGGGCTTGCTTAACAGGACAAGCACCATTTTTAAATCTTGATGGATTTCTACTTCAGGATTCAATCTAGAAATTTCTTTATAACTCCAAGCGGAGACATGCCTATATTCTTTGAGTATATTCACATAGGTAATTTCTTAATCAACTTCTTGAAAGGTGATCAAAAAGTTTTCCTTAGGTCTTCATTAGTTCCAAGTTTAACTTCCTTAAAGGGGTCTATTGTGGTATTCACTCCTTCTTCCAGTTTCGGCGGAGCATCCCTAGCATTTCCACTTCTAGAAGATCACTGTCATTGATGAATATATGATGACACCAGACAATATCTTCCAACTCTTCATCAATCTTCATTTTAGACAAGGCATCGCGCTGATTCGTGATCGTAACATGATATGACGAGCCTATACTTTCTTCATCTTCCTCAAGTTCCTTAGTGTAAACCAAAGTCTGAGATTTTGCCTTGAGTTACTCCTTACACGAAACCATAAGTTTTACTCATTGCCTCATCCTAGAAGGAATCAAACTTTTGAAATCATTTCTTATCATAGGTGAAGCAGGTGTTATCCCTCTTAGGTAACTTCTTCGATGCTTGTTGTTATCTTTGTTCAATGGACATAAATCTCAAATACAGAAGTTCTTGTAATTGATTTTCCAAGCTGATCAAAGATGGAAGACCTTTTATTGGAAGCAACAGGCTCATCTTCTACCATTATATGATTATTGCTTTCCCTTCTTATGGAAATGTGAATTGACGGTGGTTGGCTATAGCCTAGGCCTTCTCATGCTTGCCTTGTTTATGATGGGCGTTTCCCTAATATTGATGGCTCATTAGGGTTGTATCAAGACTTCACAAATAACTTGTCAGCATTGGGATCAAAACCTTCTCTTGTTCATTTCGAGGGAGTGCTACATATCGCACTTGATTTTGAGTGATTTTCTTTCCTGGCAGCTTCAAAGACAAATTTATTGCGTCGATCCATCTAATAGGAAGAGTTAGGCCTCTTAATGCATTTTCTTGAAGGTTAGATGATTGTACTTCTTATTTCTTTACTTTTGGAACCTAGCGAAATCTAGAAGTCAGCTTCTTCTTCGAAGACGTGATCTTCCCTTCATTAATATTGGGACAAAGTTCTTTAGTGTCAACTTTTACCTTTCTAATAGCCTCATCGATTCATTTGTTTATGATCTTATCAAACTTGATTGATTTGATGTCATTAGATTTTCCCCTTTAATAACATAACCTTCCCAATAGAATTTTGCATCGACGAAGTATGTCTCAACTTCGGTGAAAGGTTTATCGTCCGCATCTATTTTCCTTTCATTCCCACCTTTGATATATTTCAAATATTGATAGTAAGATGATGATACAATTTTATTCTCATGTACCCAAGGCCCGCCAAGTAATATATTGTATGAAGTCTTTGCATCAATCACATGCACCCATGTACTTGATTGCAAATCTTCCATGTAGATTTCTAATTAATTAGAGCCTATGGGCCTCTTCCCCCCTTGATTAAATCCTTGTATCAACAAACAACTTTCACTAAGTTCTTCAGTCGTGTTTCCTGTGAACACCTAATTTTTTACGTGTTTAATTTACTCCTACAATATATAGTAAGGTCTTTTCTTATATTTTTGTTTTGTATTTTGTATTTTAGTTTGTTTATATTTTTTTAAATTGGATTTTAATTGGCCCAAATGATCCAATTTTAATTTAATTGGGCCGATTTAGACCCAATTCTGATAGCCCAATCAATTTTAGACCCGGTCTAATAGCAATGGTAAAGGTTGAAACTTAACCATTCATAACATTTTGATCCAAGGGCTCTTATGTGACCCTACCAAAACTACAAAAACTCCAAAAATCAGAATTTTGGTCCTATTTTGATTTTATTTTTCTTCTCCCCTTGCTTCCACCTACCACCATCCCCGCCGGCTGGCCACCGCCACCGCCGCCATTGCCGCTGACGGCCACCACCCGTCGACCGGAAAATCACTCCAACTTTTACAACTTCTTCCTTTCACCCTCTTCTACACAAATCCATCAAAAAATCATCTTTATCCGTAGCCAAACTTCATAGATTTAAAAAAAACTTAACACAAATCATCACTTATTTTCTTTAGATTTATGAAGTTCCCATCATCCCCATCCTATACCCTTTACATAAATGTGTAGAGCTCTTCAAGGGTTATATTTTGATATAAATTTTATGTCAAAATTCCATCAAAAAAAATTCTGGCAAAGTTTTCCACTGACACCCATTACCCCAAAAATCAATGTCAATCTTTTTCCACTCTCATCCTCGATCTGAATCCACCACTATCACAACCATTTCATAATTATATAATTCCTTTTGGTGCTGAATTTTATATTATTTTGTTAGTGTTCTTTAAGTTTTATCATGTTGAAGTTTTGCTTGAATTTTATTTTAAATTTTTTTACCTTATTTGTTGTGTTTGATCTTCAAGATAGGTTAGATTTTTTATTTTTTGTGTTAGTGGGCTGATTCTTCTTTTGAATTTTTGTTCTTGATCAAATGGGTCTACATTTTGGGATTATTTTAATTTTTCAAATGACCAATTTAGCTATTATTCAAATAATGAATAAAAGAAAAGGACGATCTAAAATGGCAATGCAATCTTTTTAATTAATCTTCTCTTGGAAAAAGAAAAAGAAGAAATTTCATTGGTCACCTTGGGTCACACATTGGGAAGGTAAAATGTTCAATGCATGTGTTGACTTTTAAATTTTCAAGAAGAGTGGGTGCTTAGTATTCTACACCTATTTAAACCTCATTCTTCTTTAATTTCAAAGGAAGAAGAAAAAAAGAGAGACGAGGAAGAATATTAGAAAGGAAAGGAGAGAGTACTAAAGTCTTCTAAAGAAAAAAAAAGAGAAAGAAAGGAATATTTTAGAATAGAAAGAAAGAAAAGAATTTTATCTTGTGTGGATTTGTGGGTTCAACTAGTATTGCTTCCACTATTGTTTGTCATCACCTTTTAGGTATTTCTTTTTACATTTCACAATGTAATCTTACATTATTATATCATGTTTCTTTTATATTTTGATTAAGTTGTTCATATTAAGTTTGTTTGATTTAGCCAAATCTATTGTGATATTTGATATGATTATATTTATTATTATGTCTAAATGTGTTCATTACTAATGTGGTATTTAGTTTAAGTTTACCTCATCATGGAATTGACAAGTAAACTCATGCTTTGCTAAAAAAGGAAAAAAATAATTTCAAAGTCTTTTTTTTATGTATTTTAGTTTCTGGTCAATTTAAGAGAAAGAAAAAGACGTAGTTTTTTGCAAAAACACAAAACTGGTTACTTTTACAAAAATATAAATATGGACATTTTATAAATTCTTTAAACAAAAAAAATATAGATTTTTTTTCTCACTTAAATATATATATAGATATATATATATATATAAATGCAAATTTGGTTACATTTTTATTAGTATTTTAATTATTAACTAAAATTTGTTACTTTTGCAATTTTCTTCCAAGAGAGCAATGTGACCATTTTGTGTAAAACTGAAAATTTTACTAGAATGGTCATTTCTAGAATTGTATCAATATTTGAAAAAAAATAGTCTTTTACTACTTATTTTTTTATAAAGGGTGCTTAGTTATTATTTTATTAAAGAAACTTATTTTTTTCTTTTGTTGTTATTTCAAGTAGTGATACTTACATTTGTGTGTCTATGTGAGTGTGTGTGTGTATATATATATATATATATATATAGTATTTTTCTCTTCTTTTTAAAAAAAAACATTAATTAGCATTTTGCAAAAAAAATCATTTCCATGTCTATATGTTGAAACATGTTCATTTATTCATTAAAATTTATAAAATAATATATTTAAAAAAATCATTTTCATGTCTATATATTAATTTTTAGTTTCTTTTAATATATAAAATTTATAAAATACCACCATGTGTTTGGTTATGATCCTTGGTATTTATTATTATTATTTTTTAAAAGCAGGTCTTGTGTGCAGGTACGCTCCTAGGCAAATCATTTTTTTAGTGACTACCGCAAATTTACATTTTTATCCAAAAACTATTTTTAGCCAAACATGAGTTAATAAAGCAACCGTGCTAGAACGACGCGACTCGAGGGTATAACACCTCAGATCTCAAAATGAAGAAAATCTTAGTTTTCTGAAAAACGGGTGCCAGTACCAACGGAACCACCCAAGGACCGTAGGTAGCACCATGGACCGAAGGTGGGGTTTCATTGTTAAGGTCAAAATTTTAATAGTCTCTGATAGCACCCACGGATGGTTGGACCAACAGACCGTAGGTGAGGGTCAACAACCAATTAGAGCAAAAGTGTTGTTGGGTAAACATCAAACGGTCAAATCTTTTAGTACAAAATGAATTAGGTGGCCCATGATCTATAAAATGAAAGATAATTGAATCCTCTTTCACACGCCATCGAGTTTTACAAAATCCAAGCTCAAAGTAAAAATTTATGCTCCTTTTAGTGAATCCCTGTCGGGCAGAGCATGAACGACGACTCCTAATGACGGTTGGTAGGTCAAACGACGGCCCGTTAGTCCTTTAGTAGATCGCATTCGTCAGTTTTAAGTCAGGGTCATTTTGGTCTTTTCCCTGATGCGTTGGGAACTTAAACTACGTCGTTTGATGCCTTAACTACGTCTTTTACTCAATTTAAGCCTAATAACCTAGTCAGATGTACCATAAACGCTCATTCTGCAAAAATCACCCAAATTAGAATGAAAAGAAGAGAAAGAGGTGCCAGTTTCCTTCATGAACAAGAAGCAGTGTTTTTCAAATTTCCAGCCCCAAAATCAAAGGATTTCTACGTAGACTTCATCATCGAGTATGTGGGATTTCACTAGTGGGTTCCTTTCATCCATTAGGTCCCTAGAATTCAGTCTGTTCCTTGATTCTACATAGCTGATTAGACCTAGTATTTGAAAAATCTTGGAGAATTGTTATAATTTCAGTAGTTAAGGTTTCCATAAATTGAAATAGCTTGTTTCTTGGAAACGTTGCATAATTCCTTGTATAAAACTCAGAACCCTAGTTTGTGTAAATTCTCTTAGTTCATGAATTATACTTGCTAGGTCAATTAAACAAAAATCATGCTCTAGATATCGAATGTCACATTCTCAGTATATAAATGTTTCATTCTCAAATTGCATGTCAGTATTCTGAGCTATTCAGTATTTCAGTTATATTTGTGTCATATACATATTCAGTTGAGAGTAGACTTAGCACCAAGTTGGACAAGGGTTCATCATACCCTCATAGTCCCAGAACTACGTGCCCCTATAGAAGTATAAGTCCCCTCTGTTGGGCATCAAATTTAGTGATCATGTTAGTCATGCCTTTATATCCCTGGCAAGGTATATTGGGTCCTCTCAATAGGGTGTATGCATCAGACTCCTTGTTTAGCTCATGTGGTTTGGTTCGGTTAATAGCAGCTCCTACAATGAGACTCCTAAAGCATTTGACTAGGTTTTCAGTATATACTTCAGCACTCAGATTAGCATGTCATGTTAATGATTAGTACTTGGTCATTGCATTGATCAACATAGCTTTTAAGTTATGCTTCAATATTTGCATTCTTTTTCGGTTTATGTCATTGCTCAATTATGCTTTGTTCAGCTTATATATATTTGTTCAGCTTAGTATCTATATCCTGCATGATCAGTACATTCCAAGTACTGACGCATACTCTGCGCTACATCATTTCATGATGTAGGTTCAGGTACTCAGCATCTAGATCGATTCTCGATACGCATTCATCAGCTTCTGTTGCGAGTGATTTAACGTTTCAAGCACACCTTATCCAATTATAGGTGTCAACGATCGTAAACCAGTATAAACCCAACTAAATTAGTTGGGGTCAAATCCCACATGGAGCGCTACATGTTTCAATCCAAATAGGAAGTGCAAACATGGTCTAATCAGTCACAGAATATCAGATGGGGGTTTTCGTTCTTAGTTATCAACTACAAACAGTCACAAAACTTCAGATTAACAATAGGGAAAAGAATTCTCGAGATGTGATCGATTATAGGCAAATATAGGCATATGGGTAATTGCAACTACTAGTAAATAGCTAAATATCAGTTTGTAGGCTAGACTATAAGGGATATAGTTTTCTCTCGAACAACTACCCCGAATCAAGTGATTTCTTTTGAACATCCATAAGCATGACAATGAAAAACAACGTACACCTTAATTTATTCACACTTTCGAACTAAATGCGTGGGATTGGGTTTAGAATTCACTCTCTCGAGCTAAACCCAGATCAACCCAATACCCACAAACCATCAATCAATAATCTTAGTTCTAAAACCTCTCTTTTGAGTAAGCCAAGAACACAAATATGGAACTACATTTGCAACTACAATTCTTAAACCAAATGACAATTGATGATTAAACTAACTTCAAAATAGCATTTAAATTAGCAATAAGCAATACCCACAAACTAATTCAGCCCATAATCACATGATCACAACCCAAGAATTGGGGTTTTAGCCAAACATCTTAAAAAGGTAAAAACTATTACCGAATCGATTATCCATAAACTGGGTACGAGAGATTTAGTATTTACAATGCACAATTTGCAGATTATTTAGAACCCACTTCCAAAATATCCAAATTAAATATCTATACTTCAAAAACTATGAAAAACTGTAGAGAAGAAAGTTCTAAGCTAAAATCGTCTTGTCTAAAATGTATCAAGATTAAAAATTTATTAAAACTTTTAATTAAAATGTTCAAATTCTAATTTATAGTCGCCAAAAATAATCTACGATTGGCCAATTGACGAAGTAAGTCGGGGTCACCGAACCACTCGGCGAGCAGCCCTTTGACCTCTTCCATCGCCTTGTCGCCTTGGCATTCAGCATCTTCGAGTTCTATCACTTTGCTTCGCGAAACTGCTCGGCGATTTGCCGACTCCTCCTTTTTGTCACCTAGTTGGTTTCTTCCTTCAGGGCTTGACACACTGGAACCTTAGGCGGTTAGATGAGCCACTCGGCGACATGCCAAGTGCTCTTGGCGATCCTCTGGCTTGCCCATCTTCATTTCTTCAGCTTGTTTTGTTCCTTTTTGCCTATTAGTGTCCTTGCTTTGTTCCTCAATCCATATACCTGAAAATCAATGATTGAACATCAGTTTATGGCATAAATTAAGCATTTGAGGACACTAAATCTATATAAACACAACCCTAAATGAGTCCAAATCTCGAACTCATCAAACCCCCAACTTAAACTTTTGCTTGTCCTCAAGTAAAACAAAAGTTCAGCAGTTTAAAAAGGATGTCTCAAACAATGTTACATAAGATTCAACATGAATGCACACAACAAGACTAAAGTTACTCATGCAATGATCAATTGTTCACTCAAAGATTCAAATTGTGACTCACCATTATCAAAGATGCTTAAGTTTACAATACTTGCTTCAAATGTAAGTTAAAGCTCAACAAAGGTACTCAAATGCCCTCACAACAAAGATGATTCCTTATTCACACAAAGTTCTTTAACAATTTATAGTTCCTGAATCACATATAACTCTCACACTCACAAATATGAACACATGTATGACTTCACCCATAGGTTTGCCCTTATTTTCCAATCAGCACTCGTTTCAGCTCACTCAAGATCACAAAGGTCTTTTTAAGGCTTCTAACGGGGCTGAGTGTAAAGGTATAGTCATTTAGGCTCAATGGCTTCTACCCTCATGAAATGTGGACTGAACATCACTTTCCTTCTTTTCTTTAACATTTCAAACATGCTCATAATCCACCCAATTATTCACTTCCAAATGAACTACCGGATACCCCATTTCTTTTGCACTTTCACCACTTATTTCACAACTTTTTCATTCTTCTTCTTTTTCTTTTTCTTTCTTCTTTTCTCTCTTTTTTTATTAGGAGGGGTTCCATCTTTTTCAAGACCATTGCTCAAAGGGGATTTTTAACACTTCTTGATTTAACTTCTCTTTTCACCACACCCCCAACATAGGTTTTTGGCCTAAGTTGGCTATTCGAACAAACCACACTTCATGATAGTTATGGGTGAATAGATAAAGAGGGGTAAAAATTGTTTAAAGTTTTTTCCACTAAAAGGATAAGGCTCAAAGGGGTTCAATCAAGGATCACTCATCTCACAAGGTTAGCCACAAAAGAGGTACAATGTCAATTTGGTTCACTCTTCAAAATTGTTGACTAAGATCATTTCAAGAGCTTGCATCACTTAGTCAACCGGACCAACGAGGCAAATTCTAGGTGTCATCACACACAATTTTCAAGGTAAGCTCATCACTTAAGGCATCGACACCAATATCAAACGAGACTCCACACTTTCTAGCTTGTGTGCAATGTTAATCACAAGAGACTCAATTCATTAACCGGCTAGTCACAACGAGATGCAAAAAGTCCACACATTGTCTATACAACTTCATTTGGCCTTATCATAGCCACACATTCATTTCGTTCAATTAAGAGCTCTATTTCAATCATCGGTACTGATCATGACCCATACTCAAATTCTCACAAGAACAGCCACAATCACACACAAATGAGGTGGCACATATTTTTTAAAAGTCAAAAACCATTTCCATTCAAAAGAAGCAACCACAAGCTCAAATATCCACAAGATAAGATCAAAGCCAAATCAAAACACAAAACCCAATTTATATACAAACAAAATGTAATCCAAGAGGTAGTTATAGAAATACCTCACCCCACCCACAAAAGAAAAGCATTTGTCCTCACATGGAACTAAAAAAACCAAAATCAATAAAAACAACAGAGAGGGATGTAAAGAATGATCATGTCTACTCAGTCGCTTCGTCTGTCTGGGAATCAATGCCTGGGGTCTCACCAACTGTTGCTCTGGATGTCTCTGTCAGTGAAGTCTGAATGATTGATTGTAGTATCGTCTCCTCCAAATTAGGCAGGTCCCTATAGATTGTCACCTCCTGAACATCAAATTGCTCCTCATCTGTCTCCTCATCTAACTCAGCAGCAACTACATCCTCCATAGTCTCATCTTTAGTGGTAACCAGAGGCATATAAGAACTGGCCGGGACATCTGCACCCGAAACATCAGGAACCTCTGATGACCAAACAGTGAAGTTAAGTTTGTGGACTTCAAATGGTCCACATCCTTCCTCAACTGAGAAACCTCATATTTCAAAGTTGTAACCTCAGTTGTAATCCATGTTGTCTCTCACAAGTCTCTACTCTCGTTGTAATAGCATCAATAGATGTCAAGAGCGGTGTCATAGCAGTTAAGATGGCTCGGTCAATCATCCAAGGCACCTCGCCCTCTAGCCGAGAAGCCCGCACATAGGCAGAATGGGATAGGTGCCCCATCTTGAGGAGCATGGCCTGAGTGATCAGAGTCCTCGAAGCAGTGGTACCTGAAGTAGAAGGTTGGGAGGCAGTGGAGGTAGATGTACCTAAAGGCCCAAAGGCCGAAGTAGGCAACATCAATCTCCAGGGATGTGTCCACAGGAGGTTCTCTTCCTATCAGCCTCATCCCGTGTGTACTCGGCCTCAGTATTCCGGATGTTAGTGGAAGATGTGGGTGTGAGCTCAACTTCACTCTTCTCGTCGAGAATAACTCCAGCCCGCCAACACAATTCTGTAATGAGCACTAGAAAAAAAAGGGATGTTGAAATCTGTTTGGCACTCAAGGGCATCTCCTGCTCCTTAATCAGCCCCAAATTTAGTGTCTTCCGGGCTATAATACTCCCAAGGCCGGCCGCCTTTGGATGGTAGAGGATGTACTCATTATGTAACGGCATGATAGCTCTGCTGATGAACCTGAACAAATAATGAGTTGTTATGTTTAAGTCCTTTTTTTCAATGGGATCTCTATCACAATCCACCTCGGGGTGGTGTCAGAAATGAGGGGAGCTAGCCATCCCTTGAGTTCATCTAGAGTCTATGCTATTATCATGCTCTGGTAGTCATGCTCAAAACTTGTAGATCTATCGAGTAGTCCATTAATATAATCGCTGTTGCATCCCACTGATTTATCCCGAACCATCACAGACTCTACCGGTCTGAAAGCATTGGCCTTCTTCTTTCCCTTAGGTACTAGATCACTGTAGGCAGCATAGAACTCTCGGACCCATGTAGGGATATAGGGGCCAGGGGGCATGGTAAACTGCTCAAACCTGTGGAATCGGAGAGTGTCCGACACATTAGGGTGCCTGTCCACCACACCATCCATGGACAATCTCGTTTACTCCAGAATGATCTTCAATCCCTTGGCCTATAGCCTATTGAGAAACCGGGGAGGAGGACCCTGAACTAGTGGTGCTGGAACCACGGTCTTTGTCAGACCTGGCTCTGTCTCAACAGTAAGAGGGGTAGACTCTTGGATCCTAAATGGATCTTGACAAACCCTAACACGAATTTCTGCTCGCCAGGTCTAAAGTGGTTGGTCATCCTTAAGCTCGGATAATGATGCCTGAGAATTAAAAGAATCCCCATCACTACCAGAGTAGTGCTCTGGTCTCTCAGCTACGGGCACATTGCCCTTGCCCTTGACTCCCTTCGGAGGTGCTTTCTTGCCCTTTTTAGAAGAAGCATCTGCTTCCTCATTGATTACGATGCCCCACACTCATTTGCGGGCGGCATTCCACTTTCTTCCCAATTGGTCCTAGCCATATCTACAAAACACATCGGAAAAAAAGAGTTAGAAATAATTCAAGAAGATTTGCAGAATTCAAGTTGCAGAAAGACTCGCCGAAACAATCAGCGAGTCGCCGAGTCACTTTGGCGAGCAAGATCGCGCTCACCGAAAGGACTGGCCTAAAAATTTTCTACAATAATGGCAAATCGGCAATATGCAAGGCCTTTCGGCGAATTGTCGACATCACTCGGTGAGCTCAGACTAGCCCGCTGAAAAATGCAGTGTGTTTTAGGAGTTAGGAGCGTAAAAAAGGTGATTTAAGGGACATTTTGGCGAGTCACCGAGTGAATTCGTCAACCTCAGTCTTACCGCTGAAAGTTAAATACACTAACTAAGCCAAATTGACAAATTAAGGGCGATCTAAAGGGATGTTGGCGAACTGCCGAGCCATTCGGCGTGCTCGAGCCCGCTCACCGAATACCCCAACGTGCAAAATTTCAACCCTGTTTCCCAAATTCAAGCCCGCAGCCCCAGAAATCAAAATCAACCACACACATATTATGCAATTAGGACCAGACCCAATCGACCCATGACTCCGGGGTACTCAGACTTCCCCCGATTTGGCCAAAATTAGCCATTTGACGACTTTTGCCCTTAAGAGTGACGTCAACCGTTCTATCATTAGGAAAATTATGTCATTTGGCTCAATTAGGGGTTACTCAGACTTCACCCAACTAGACTCAACATAAAATAACTGTAACCCAACAATTTAGAGTCAATTTTAACACATCAAACATGAGGATTCATCATTTTAAGAAATTAGGCATAATTTTGAAACACAAAATAGGCAATCCAACACATTAAGCATGATTTAAACACTGACCCGCACACAACAACACACACACATTTACAAAGAGCATTCGAGTTGAACTACTAATCTAGAGTTTGGGGTTCAGAAAACCAACCTAATTGCTGAATTTAGAATTTTTTACGCAAGGCGGCAATGTAATCCAAATCCAAGCACGAGATCAAGAACAAAACGACTAAGAGATGGAAAGTATATAAGATCCAAAGTATGGGTGAGAGTGTACATGGTTAGAATTGAGGGAATGCGAAATATTTTTAATTTTTAAACCATTTTGCTTTATAAATCCTATCAGTTCGCAGCCTTTTCGGCGGTATAACTCGACCACTAATCGCTGCGTCCAGTGGTGACTTACCACACTGAGTTTTACATGACCTCCAATCATTTTGGCGGTCCAAATGGCTGACAAAATCAGGCTTACCTACCTGTTCGGTGAGTCAACAATTTATCCATTGGCCCGCCGAGTTTTACAGACTTACACTTACGATTTTTATGGGTCCAACGACAGCCCCAGTCGGGCTCGCCGACCTCTTCGGTGAGTCATCGACTAGACTCTTGGCTCGCCAACCTACACGTTCTCCAACAGATTCCACTTTTCAACCTGAAAAATCAACACCCATTATTCAAAAGTAAACGTAAAGCATTAAAAACTTGGGTTGCCTTCGAAGAAGTGCCTTAGTTAACGTCGTGGCACGACGCAAGTACACATTCACGATTTATTCTTGGGGTTTGCCATAGTATCACTAGGCAACCCCTCTTATTGTCTCGTGTTCAGATGAGACGAAACTTGACCCACTTGGGTCTCCTGCCACTTAATACAGATTGAGTGGGATTATCAGTTTTGGAGAACCATATACCAAGTCCACCGTCCAATGAACTTGCCAAATCTCTATCTGTGTACCCGCACAATCTGAAATTATCAGTTTTGCAGAACCATATACCAAAGTTCAAAGTTGTAGCAATGTACCGCAAGACTCTTTTTGGTGCATAAACCCGAAAATAACACCAACATGATATGCAATATTGGGTTTAGTATGTGTCAAATATATTAGACCTCCAACCAAGCTTCTGAACCTCCTTGGATCTGTCAATTCTTCTTCATTTACCTCCTGCATTTTCTCGCTGTTATTCATTGGAGTAGCCGCAAGCTTGCAATTGAGCATGCCAAAATTATTGAGTATGTCTCTAGCATAATTCCTTTGTAAAAGAAATATTCCCTCTTCAGTTTGATGGACCTGAAGGTCAAGAAAGTAATGTAATAAAACCATATCTGACATATGAAACTCATTCATCATTAGAGACTTGAACTCTTCCAGAAGAGAACGTGAAGAACTAGTGTAAATGAAGAACTAGTGTTAATGATATCATCAACATAAAGGCATACAATAATGAAATCATTACCTTCATTCTTCACATATAAGGTGGGTTCATTCTCAATTCTTATGTATCCAATTTTGTGGAAGTATCCATCAATCATGACATACCACACTCGAGGGGCTTGCTTCAGGCCATACAATGCCTTTTTCAGCTTGTACACCTTTGTTTCATAGCCTTCCTTTGTGAAACATTCAGGTTGTGTGACATACACTTGTTGTTGTAAGTGTCCATAGATTAATGCTGACTTGACATCAAATTGATATATTGCCCATTAAAACTCTACAGCCAATGCTAGAACCAACCTCACTGTCTCAAATCGAGATACTGGAGAAAAAGGTTTCTTCAAAACCAACACCATATTGTTGTGCATACCCTTTTTCCACAAGACGAGCTTTGTGCTTTTGTAGGCTACCATTAGCTGCAAACTTTGTTTTGAACACCCATTCAAGCCAATTGATTTTTTTTCCGTTTGGTAACTCCGTCATTTCCCATATTCCATTCTTTTCGATGGATATCATTTCTTCCACCAATGTTTTTTTCCATTCTTATTTTTCAGCAGGATCTAAAATACTAAGAGAAAACTGACATGACGTATAAAGTTTATTAGCATACTTGGGATTTGAATTTTTAAACCTTGTTGATCTTCTTAATGGAATAATCTCATCTGAAGATTATTCATAAGTTATTGCAATTGGCGAGCTTTGTGACACCACAAAAGAACCTGAAAGCGTACATGAAGGGGTTGATTCTTTTCCTTCATCTTCACTAATTCCAAGAGGCATAGGAGTGTCTTGTCGCACCAACTTTTCACTCCAATCCCAACTTGCATTTTAATCAGATATTACATCTCTTCTAACTGAGATCTTTCCATTAAAAGGGTTATACAATCTATATACTTTGGAGTGAGTACAATAGCCAATAAAAATGCATTTTTCATATTTTTCATTAATCTTTTGACGAGCTTGGGAACTTACCAAAGCATAAGAAACACACCCAAAAACCCCTAAATGACTTACAATTTGTCTCCTACAATGCCAAGATTCATAAAAAGTTTTATTCATAACAACTTTTGTAATAGATGCTGCCACATCTTCTGCCAAGAATTGATTTGCGAGTTCCTTTGCTTGTAACATGCTCCTTGCCATCTCCCCCATAGACCACTTCTTCCATTCAACAACACCATTTTGCTCTGCGGTATAAGGAGTTGTTAACTCCCTATGGATACCATTTATTTCACAAAAAAAAATTGAATTCGTTGGACACAAACTCTCCTCCTCTATCTGTGCAAAGAACAGTGACACTGCACCTACTTTGGTTCCCTACCAAAGCTTTAAAAACGTGAAAATTTTCAAAATTTTCTGACTTGTTTTCATGAAAATACACCAAAATCATGTGAATAGAACCACGAGTAAACAACAAGAAATAACGGCTCCCTCTTAAGGACCTGGTCTGCATTGGACCAAATAAGTTTGCGTGTATTAGTTCTTAACATTTAGAAGCTCTCCATGCTTTTCCAATAGGAAAATATTTCTTGGTTTGTTTCCCATAAATGAACCCTTTACATAAATCAAAAGAACTAATTTTGGTAGTCCAAGTAACATACCTTTATCACATAGCAATTTAAGGTCGTTAATGTTGAGATGACCGTACCTCAAATGCTACAACTTTGAATAATCCTTTGTACATGTTGCAAGGGAAAATTTTCCATATCAGAAACATCCAATGGAAACATCTTATTTGGCGTCATGGAGATATGAACCATTTTGCCAAATTTCTTATTTGTCATGATACAAACATCATCATCAAACCAAAGAGAATATCCATTGGTCATTTGTTGCCCAACACTCAACAAAATTATATCCTAAATCGGGTACAAATTAAACATTTACTATCATATTTACTTTGTCTTACTTTGTCAATGCTCACCATGCCTTTTCCTTCAACCAGTAACTATTTTGTTGCTTCCAAACTACACCTTTTTCTTTTTCTTCTAATCAAGCTCATGAAACAAGGATTTGAAACCTGTCATATAATTTCAAAAAACACTTTCTACGAACCATAAATCACATGGCTTATGGTCTGTATCATTGCAAGCCATAAAAAGATTCTTCCTCATTTTCTATTGCTACAAAATTTATTTTCTTGTCTTTATACCAAAAGATCAGCCCTTATATGTCCCAAGAGCTGGCAGTGATGACATTGAATGCTTTTTGTTATGTTTCCCTGCACATTGAACTGCCTATGTGAATCATTCCTTCCTCTGTCCCTTCCATAACCACGACCTCAACCACCAAAAAGGCCTCGTCTTCCTCGACCTCTACTTGCTGGACCATTATTTTCTCCATATTTGGTGGTTGAATCTTTAACTTGGAATGCCTTATCTTCATTCTTTTCTATGGATTGAGTAATTCTCACCTCATGAGCTTGAAGAGATCCCACCATTTAATCAAAGGAAAAAATGGATAGATCCTCGGATTCTTCTATCGCAGCAACTACGTGATCAATTTTTTGAAGTTAGGCTTCGCAATACATTTTCCACAATGGTCTGATATGTTACCTTCTCTCTGTAAGATCACATTTGACTGACAATTGTCATTGCTCTTGACGAAAAACCTTCAATGGATTCTCCACTTTTCATCATCAAGGTTTCAAAATCACGCCAAAGTGTTTGAAGTGCCACAAAAATGACCTGTGAATCACCTAGAAACTCTTTTTTGAGAATCGTCCAGGCTTGTTTGGATGTGGTTGTTGTTGCTATCCATGAAAAGACACTATCATGAACAGCCTACCGAATAAACACCAGTGCCTTAGCATATTTTTGCTTGTTGCCTCGAAGTTTGTTTCCTTCATCAGGACATGTAAATCAACATTCTACAAAGTCCCAAAGATCTTGAGATTTGAGTATAGTTTTCATACGAATACCCCATAATCTGTAGCTTTCACGCTTGAAAAAAGGAATGAGAGCTTGTGCCACACATAATGCACTATTGCTACTTGACATGGCTCTGATGCCAAATTTGTTGGACCAAGAGTACAAAGAAGCTGGAAATAATAAAAGAGAGGAGGAAAGTTGTGACTTCTTTTGTTTCTGGTTAACTAGAAGTTACATAAATAACAAAATATGCCCACATGATATATAGGCTAAGAGATAAACAACTAATCCTAAAATATAGGTCATGTACCCCACTATGACCCTTAATCAACAACACTATTAGAACTTGAGTAAATATAGGAAACTACTTAACTATGACCAAAAGACTAGTTCAACTAAACTACCCATGACCAAATTCATTCAATTGTTTTGAATCACTCTTTAACAGGTAGATTGGTTTATTTTGACAGACCCTTGGCTCATTAACAACAATACACAATATGGTAATTTAATCAAAGAATAGAACACGTAATAACAATATTTAAGAGATAAGGTAGTATGTGAATGATAAAAAGAATAATAACAAAAAAAACTAGACAACGTTCGGTTACCTACTAACCTTCTACTCTAATTCTCTATCTTCCTATTAAGGGTAATTTCCTCGGTAAGAAAGACATAAAAAAAATTAAAATAATAGAGTATAACCATCAGAATAAATGATTAAAAATATTTTGACAAACATGTTTTGAATTGTAGACATGTGATTTTTTACCCTCCCCGAATTTCAATGCATTTGTCGCTTTAAATTTTTTTTCTTAAATATGATCTTTATTTTAATTTTAATTTTAATTTTAGTTTTTAGTAGATTTAACTTGAGAATATTGGAAATCATGAAAATAGTTGTGGTTTTTCGATAATACTTTTATATTTGATTTTCAAGGAATGTAAATATTACAAAAATATATTTGTTGAATTTTATTATATTTGAATAGTATTTTATTGTTGGTTTTTTTGAAAAAAATCAAAATGATTGAAAGCAATAGCATATTGCTACATGATAAATTCCATCCCATTCTCTCTACAAAATATATTCCATGGGAAATGGAATATTCCACTCTTTCTCCCCATTTTTTTTGATCTTATACAAAAAATTTAATCAAACATTACCTTAAATCTAGTCTATAAAACTAAAAAGGAGGTGGGAGCAACTAAAGAAGGGAAGGTCACAGTAGCAAAAATATAAAAAATCTAGATCTAGGAAAAAGAGAATAAGAAAATAAATCTAAAAAAATTGTTCTTTCCCTTCAAGAGCTATAGGAGCAGGAAATCAAAAATGCTAGTTGATTCATGACCTTCTAAATTTCTTTCACCTCAATAGAAACATCACCTTTATTCTCTAAACCCTCACTAACCATAAAATCATACACTATTCACCTCTATTTTCCCTTTAATCCAAAATTACCATTAACACCGGGTCACAAAGAGAAGACGAGTTTGAGGTTTTCAGAGAGTTTAGAGGTTTTTGATCAATCTTTGATTAACAATCCAAGATCGTTATTTTATTTGTTTGTAGAGACATTTGAGGTTTAAATTTGATCTCATTCTTATTTTTCCATTATCCCTTATATTAATAATAAACAAAAGTTATTTGTTTTTGCATGAATGTGAATCCTTATTTTGCATCTAAACTGTTAACTAAAAGAATCTTTTAATTGCTTTATATGACCTATGAAAAAGAAATTTGTTTTTTTATCAAAAAATTTCCGGGACTTTTATTAATAGCTCCAGTGGGAAAACAAATTAAAAAACTCATTGGGGACTAATGCCAAAGTCAAAGCAACATTAGATGGATATAGGAGACTAGCCCACCTGATCTGCTCCCTCTCCTTAAAACATTTCACTTAAGATTAGGGTTTCATAATTCCGCATGACATTCTTCATTTTCCCAAACACTTTGTGGTTAAACAAGATACTCCGCCTCCTTATTTTGTGGATCATCAATGTTTTTCAGTTGATCTTCCCGATTCCTTGGTCATCAGCTAACAATAGTAAGTAGTCTCTTCTTTATACCTTTCTCTTTTCTTTGTTTCGTGCAACATACCCTTTTTCTCTTACTTGTGCTCTCTGGTATAATGGGATGTGCTCTTGATGTTTTACACACAGAAACAATCTGCGGGATGAAAAAGAAATCTCTTAATTGCTTCATCTGACTTATGAAAAGTTTTGGCATTCTTAATTATTAATTGTTTTTAATTAAAATTAAGAGGTATTTGTTGTGTTGATATGTTTATTACTGTTGGGTGTCAAAGTTGGATTTTAAAATTGTTCTTAAAGTTTAAGGTGGAAAATTTTCTCCTGAATTCACGTATGGAGAAAAAGTTCTGAAATAAAGTTTAGTTAATGTTACACCCCCACACTTTAAGTTTAAGTTGTAGTTTCAGGTTGAGGTGTTATGGCTACGTACATAAGCATTCTGTGCTTCGAATTTAGTAAGAAATCACCTTGAAATGAATTATATATTTTTTGGATATTGTATGGGATTAAACCATGGGAAAAAAGAGGAGAAGCAAGCCAAATAGGCAGCCCCATCGGCTATTTAATTCCCTTAGGGACAATCTTGTCTTTTCCTTTTTTCTTAACCCCAAACGATAAAAAAAAACCCTTCCTCTCAATCTGATTTCATATGCTATTTCATCATTCAACATTCCTCTCTTCTTCTTCTCCGAAATTGGTGAAAGAAATCCAAGAGAAGACTCATTGCTCTAATAATGTCGTTGAATACCAAGCATTAATACTTGGACTTAAAATGGCTGTTGACATAAAGCAATTACACTAACAAGTTTTTGGTGACTCTTTGTCAGTGATCAATAAACTCTTGAGAGGTTATGAGGTGAAGAAGATTGAATTGCACCCTTATCATGATTATGCTCAAAATTGATAGGATGACTTGGAGATGTAACCCTTAAACATGTGCCTAGAACGAAAAATAAGAAAACTGATGTGTTGGTTGTCCTAGCTTCAACGCTGACCCTTCTTGATCAGACGCAATTTACTATTTATCAAAAATGGATAGTACCACCACCAAAAGAGGACAAATACACATAAAATGAGCTTGAGCATCTCGTCGCCGTTTCTGAAGTCGCGAAGGAATATTGGAGACAACACATTATTGACTACATGTGTTATGGGATACTTACAGAAAATCCAAGGATAAGGACTCACATTCATCGTCGTGCACCTCGCTTCCTTTACTAAAATGACACCATATATAGAAGATCATTTGAGGGAGTACTCTTACAATGTTTGGGAGAGGAAGAAGCAATCCAAGCTCTGCAAGAAGCACACTCAGAAGTATGTGGATCACATTAATCAGGACTGAAGCTCCCCTTTCACATAAAGAGAATGGGGTATTATTGCCTAGCCATGGTGAAGGATTTCTTAGATCATGCTCGAAGGTGCAAAGTTTGCCAATTTCATGCAAATTCAATACATCAGTCGCCTGAGGTATTAAGCCCAAGTATTGCATCTTGGCCATATGACGCTTTGGGATGGAAGTTGTGGGGCCACTACCAAAATAGTCTAGTGGACACTTGTACATCTTGGCTACAACTGATAAATTCTCAAAATCGGCTATAGGTGTCACTCTTAATGAAGTGAAGATAGAGAATGTAGCAAATTTCATATGAGTGAATATCATCTATCATTTTGGCATACCTCACTAAAAAATAACAGACAATTTCAAGCCATTTGACAACAAATTAATAAACAAGATTTGTGATTTCTTTGGCTTCAAGCAGCATAAATCTTCTATGTATCATGTTGCCGCCAATGGTCTTGTTGAAGCATTAAATAAGACTATGCAAACTACTCAAGAAAGTTGTCTCCAAGTCTAAACAGGATTTGAATGAAAGAATGGAAGAAGCTTTGAGGGCATATAGGACGACATACCATACACCTACTCAAGAAACACCATATTCACTTGCTTTTGGAGTTGAAACAGTCTTGCCACTTGAGTGCCAAATACCTTCCTTAAGACTTGCTATACAAGAAGGGTTCACTGAGGAATAAAATGCTCGACTACGTCTTGTAGAGTTAGAAGCATTTGATGAAAAGCGGCTAGAATCCCAACAAAATCTTGAATGTTCCACGTCAGCCTGGAACACTTCCTAACAACACCATCCAAAATCCAAAGAATGATGGGCATTGTATGGCAGTCACTAGTCGAGGGGATAAGCAGACCACTAATCCATCGATGTCGTCTAAGGTTGAAGTTGAGGTTAGTAAAGATGATGATGTGATTGAGGTAAATGAAAAGCCCGAGAATGCAACAGAGAAGAAAGAGGAGATAACTCAGAAAATTGTTCTCATGCCTAGACCCCCACCTCCCTTCCCACAGAGGTTAGTGAAGAAGACTGAAGAAGGAAAATACCGCAAGTTTATTAGTATGTTGAAACAACTTTCCATCAATGTGCCATTGATAGAAGCTTTGGAGCAAATGCATGGGTATGCAAAGTTTATGAAGGATTTGGTAACTAAAAAGCAATCCGTGAGTTTTAAAGATGATGATAAGTTGCAACATTGTAGTGCTATTGCTACAAGGTCCCTTGTACAGAAGAAGGAAGATCCTAGGGCTTTCACTATCCCTTTTTCCATTGGGTTACTACAGTTTGCAAAGGCGTTGTGCGATTTGGGTGCTAGTATCAATTTAATGCCATTGTCTATTTACAAGAAGTTGGGTTTAGGGTATCCAAAACGAACTGCGATGCCACTACTTATGGCCGATAGAACTGTAAATAAGCCCATTGGTGTGCTCCAACAAGTACTAGTGAAAGTGGAGTCTTTCATCTTTTCGGCGGATTTTGTGATACTTGATTTTGATGTTGATTATGAGGTTCCCATTATCCTTGGGAGACCTTTCCTAGCCACTGGGTGCGCCTTGGTTGATATGCAGAAAGGGCAAATGAAGTTCCGATTGAACAATGAAGAGGAAACGTTCAATATCTCTAGGTCCATGAAGAAGAGTAGTGAGCTCAAATCGGTATCTATGGTGACGCATATTGTAGAAAGTAGTTATGAGGTGCCTATTGAAGAGAGGTTAGGTTTTGATGCACTAGCAACAGTAATGATGAACTTTTATGGTGATGGTATTGATGACTATGATGAATTGGTCGCCGCACTTGATAGGTTTGAATTCCGTTAAAAACCAAAGAGATTGGAATTAGACATGAAGAATCGCGACTCTCCACCTACTAGACCGTCTGTTGAAGAGGCGCCGAAATTGGAGCTTAAGGCTCTACCATCACATTTGAGGTATGTATTCTTGGGGAGAGATGGTACTTTACTAGTCATAATTACGGCAAATTTGAATGTGGCACAAGTTGATGCATTGATTTCCGTGTTGAAGAGGTTCAAGAGAGCTATTGGGTGGACTATTGCGGATATTATTGGGATTCCTCCTGGTATTTGTTCTCATAAAATTCAACTCATGCCGCATCACAAGCCTAGTATTGAGCACCAGAGAAGACAAAATCCGCCCATGCAATCTATGACAAAACCCTTCCCCCATCAATATTCACCCATTCTATTACGTTCTACGGATCGAAAAACGGATTTGAGGAGTGAAAAGCTTACCTTTAGCCTCAAGAATGGTGAAAAATGAGTAGGAGTCGCCTGCGTTCATTCCTTAGCTCTAAAAGTTTAAAAGTGCATAATGAGGTCATTCAGGGGTTTATTAACGACTTTAATTCGCTTCGAGCCCGCCACAACGACCGTCAGCCCGCTGTAGATGCCCCACCAAAGTGGCACCAATGCGGGTTACGCGAGACAGAGAGCTAATTCAAGAATTCTAAAATTCCCATTTCACAACACACCTCTAACCAACGACGCTAAAAAAATACCCTTTACGCCAAGATCAATTCCAAGAGTTCTACTCACCCGAATTCAATTCCGTAAAGTCATACGAATACTTTAACGAGTTATCTAACTACTCATGTAATCAAAATCATAATTAATTACCCCATTGTTACCAGATTTCCCTACACCTTAAAGACTTTGATTTCGTCCGAATCTGGACTAGGTTGGGAAAATCCAAATATTACGAAAAAGTTTTTCTGGCCCCATATTTTCCCTCGTTGGCTTTTCTATAACGATGGAAACAAGTCGTTACACTAACGATGGTTCTTGAGTGTTGCTAACCTCCAGGGTGTAGGCTCAAGACGTGACAAAATTATTGCCTTTGATACAGAAGCATAATCATATTATGGACAATGGTTTTCATGCATTTTATCCAAAATCTTGTATGTACATGCATTCTATGCAACAAAGTTCTACATATCTCTACAAATTATCAATATTTTTTTTTCAACTACTAAATTTTACTATGGCATATTTCGGAAAGTTAATCGTCGACTTATTGCCTTCTTTTAAGGTAGTCATTGAACCCACACGATGTGTATTCTCCCCCTTTGTTCTCACATAGACATTTGATTCTCCTTCTAATATCATTCTCCGCTGGAACTCTTTAAACTTCTCAAGATACTTCAGACTTCTTTAAGAAATAAATATGTTCCTTAAGAAGTCATCAATGAATGTTACCATGTATTAACCACTAATAGAAGGTTGCTATAATTTTTCAATCATGTTTGAGTGCATCAGATATAGTGGATTCTTAGCTTGATATTTTTATTCTCTATATATACGAGTTGGTGCTTTTCCATGTTATTTTCATTAAGGGGTGTTAATGGTTACAGTATTTATAATGAGGCTAGTAGGGCTTGAACACATGACCTCATGGTGTGTTTTCAACCCCCTAATCAATAGATTAAATCTTCAACTTGTTTTAAGGGGTGTGAGTTTGTATATATACTAGACATCGGAGCCCGTGCTAGCACGGGCCCAATATGTATCATTTTTTGTTACAATTTATGTGACACAAACAAAATTAAAGAGTTAATCAAACATTAATAATAATTTTAAATAGTTTAAATTTTTAATTATTGTTAACTATAGTATTTTTTTTTATGTCTTTTAACATTTTAAATTGCTAATTATTGTTGTATGATTTGTAATATCTTTTACGCAATTGTCAAATAATAAAGGTTATTTCTTCTTTCTCAATTTATGTGGTACTAATAAAATTTTGAGATTCAATCAATTTTTTTTGTCTTTGAAATATTCTATTGTTAATTACTGTAATTTATAGTACTTTCTAAGTAATTTTCAAATAATATATATTACTTCATTTGTCCAATTTATGTGTCACCGATAAAATTTGAAGAGTTAATCAGATTTTTTACATATTTTTATATCTTTTGAATATTTAAGCAAATAATTATCGTGATTTATAATATTTTATACAATTATTTAAAAAAAATTTAAAAAGAAACAAAATGAATTCATCATAGGAAAATTACCAAAGCATCCTTCAATACATCAATAATGGGTCCCACTTTTTGTTTAAAAAATATGCATATTGGGAGGATATTTTTGTCCAAAGTGGAAATAGAATAAGTATAAAGCATTAAAGTCTTTTAAAATTTTAAATTGTTAATTCTTATTGTATGATTTGTTATACTTTTACCCCATTTTCAAATAATACAGGTCATTTCTTCTTTCTCAATTTATGTGGTACTAAAGAAAATGTGAGATTCAATCAATTTTTTTTGTCTTTGAAATATTTCTAGCTGTTAATTACTGTAATTTAAAGTACTTTCTAAGTAATTTTTAAATAATATATATTATTTTATTTGTCCCAATTTATGTGTTACCGGTAAAATTTGAAGAGTCAATAAGATCTTTTATATTTTTTTATATCTTTTAAATATTTAAGTAATTAATTATCGTGATTTATAATATTTTATACAATTTATTTAATATAGTAAATATAGTAAAAGAAATTTAAAAGAAACAAACAAAACGAATTCATCATAGGAAATTACCAAAGCATCCTTCAATACATTAGGTCCCACTTTTTATTTTTAAGAAATTGCATATGATATTTTTTTTCCAAAGTGGAAATAGAATAAGTATAAAGTATTAAAGGACAGAGACATTGAATCATAAAATATCCAAAAGTACCAAAATTATCCCTAGGTGGACAGGCAAGCAGGTTGACCTCCTGCATGTATGACCTATAGTATTCCCTGTTAGAGTATAGTAATATATATATATATAGAGAGAGAAAATTTATTATTTTACATGTTCTCAAAAGTGGCTTATTTCTGGGGTGCTGGCTCACTTCATATGAGTGGCATGATTCCAAGTCAAATGTTGTCAAAGAGAACAAGATACGTTATGTAGCTTGAGTTCAAATTAGATCTAAATGTGATATTGTAATTGGTAACTTAGTTGTTAGATTTGTTAAGCGTGAGGTTGAGGAACAACGAAGAATCTTGCGAATTGGTTTGCCTTCAGTATGCAAAGGAATAGTTGATGAATAGATGGAAATAGAAATGAGGAAGTTTTTCAATGGGGAGAAAATATATGTTGAAGAGCAAAGGCTGGAGATCGGGAATCGCTTTGAGATACGAAAACTCTTAATTGGAGGAGTAGAGTTTTGATCAGACTGAAGAAGAACAATTTCCTTTTGCTATGCCAAGACTTGAGTATTTCTCTCATTTGAAATATGTTGTGACACTCGTGTCAGATCCTCTAAATATATATTATCTTGACAGATTCTTCATACACCTAGAGACATTATTGTTTGTTCATCATTAGCAAGAAACATGGGAGATCTGTTTCCATCTGTTATATTGTTAATAGGTGAGTGTTGGTTCAATTTGTATGAGTACTTGTGGTCTCAATTTTAAAACTCATATATATACACACATTGGTGCAATAAAAGTCACTATGTAAAATTGGTGTACTTTTAGTTCAAGTAAACTATTTCAATCTATTTTGATGGACGCTAAGCAGGGTTAGTGGGCAATGGAGTTGTGAAAGAGGTTGAGCTCATACTTTCCTTAACCTAATCTAAATGGATCCCGGATTCCATTCCATTAAGGTGGACTTGTCCAATCCTGGGAGGATCTTACAATGATCTCATGTTAATGTATAATTATGATGGGGTTTTCACTTAGCTTGCATATTAAGTTTCCATTTTTATTTCCTTAATTTGATTTAGATGTACTATGTATTGCCAATTTCTTAATTGTTGAGAAACTGTTTTGTTTTTTGGCATAAATGAAGCCATGGGCGAATTTATGTGTTAAAATTGGATCATCGAAATCCGTGGTCATCCGAATAAACTCGATACTTTTCAAAATACATTCAATGTTTAAATATGGGGAGATAATGACATTTCTTTAGTAGTGTTATTTTGACCGATAAATCACAAGTAAAATGGTGGCTAACAAGAAAAATACAAGATTCGGTAACTACGAAAGAAATGAGAAGATTGGTATTAAATATATTAAATTTTACATTTACTATTGAAGTGATAAAAACTGACAAGAATGTTATTGCAGATTACTTATCAAGACAAAGCTACACAGACTTAAAAAGAAAATACTATAGAAGAAATACTCAAAGCTATGAACCTACTTTGCACAAAAGTAGAAAATATTGACAAAGAGCTACAACAAATAAAAAGTCAACAGCATGACTATAAAAATGCGGAGCTAAGTCGATCGGAAGACTTTAAAAATCCAGAGCTGAGAGGAGATGTTGGGATACTCCAAAAAACCCATAATAATTGTTTCAATGCAGCTGCAGGTTCAAGCAAAACAGTTAGGAAACAATATACAAGCACTAATTTAAACAAAATGTTTGAAAAACCATTTACACCAAAAATACCAAAAGACCCATTGATTATATCACCACAAACCTCAACGTATGCAGAGAGCCTAAACAAAGACAAAAAGATTTATAACCATATAACACAAACCTATATTAGGAATATACACAAAATCCAAACATATTTGAAGATAAATATAAGAAGAAACATACTAGTAGAAAGTTAAGAAAAATTAGAAGAAAATTAAACAAATTATATCACGAATACAAACAACTCAATATCACAAAAACTGACAACGACAAATTAGATCAATTAATAGATAATATATCTAGAATAGAATATAAATATTTAATATTTAAAGAGACAATGAATAACGAGAATAACGAATATAGACAAAAACTTACTAAAATAATTATAGCAAAAAGACAAGAACTGAGACATAGGCAAAATAGACTTAACTGTAATATATTTGCAGGAATTTGTAAAAAATCTATAATAGCACAGAGAAAAACTATTTTATATCTACAAATACAAACAGAAAACTTAGAATATAAACTACAACACAATTTATAAATGAATAAAGAAGAATACACAATAGATGAAAAAACATAAGAAAACTATGACGGATTAAAAATAAAGCTAATATTTTCTAATCTAGGAAGAAGATATAAGAAAATAGGTGACAATCTAAGTTTAATGTTAGAAAAAGAAACGGTAAAATTAGAAGATAGTTTAACTGCTATGATAAGAATAAGAAAAGAAAATGAAGAAATAGATAGAAAAACGGATATTGAAAAAATAAAACAACAAGCAAAAAAGGAAGTACAACAATTAGAAGAAGTAAAAAATACTAAAATAATAGAACAAGAAAAAGAGCTGGCAATATTAAAAGAAATGTATGAAATTAAACAAAAAGAAAAGGAGCAAAAAACAAAATTAGCAAATGAGATAATTAAATTTAAAGAAAAATTGCAATTAGAAGATGAATTAGAAGAAAAAGAAGAAAATAACCAAGATAATCTACCTGAAATAAGAATTGATGAAATAAACGACGATGATCTAGATGAACA
>JAJOOR010014772.1:0-39354 GCA_036250505.1 Solanum acaule
TTGTGAAGTTTAGTTACCCATAATAGCAAGAACACAATTCATAATATTAGATGAAGAAATCATGAACTTACGTAAAAAGAATAATAAACCCAGAAATTTAACTTGCAAAGCCAAAATCTTCAAAACGAACTTAGGAAATCAATAATTGTTAGGTTTTCCAATTAATCTCCCAAGTCACAGAGTAAAACTAGAATAATAATGTCTAACCCTCAAAAACGAGGTTTACATGCCCTATTTATAGAAAACAAATCCTAAATTAAAAGGGAAACAAATTAAGGAAAGTTTGTTCAGGTACGCGTCTTCATTCCACGAGACTGACTTACGGACCGTCGATGGATCTACGGTCCGTAAGTCCCTTCCGTTAGCCAGGACTTAGAAAATATTTCAGCTTCAAAAAATCAGCTTCTCTGAAGCAAACGACGGACTAGCAGTACGGACCGTAGATCGATCTACGGTCCGTCAATCCCTTCCGTAGCTCCACACTTAGAATCTTCAAAAATCAGGTACTGGAACCCTCGCAGTATCATTCTACGGATCAATCAGGACGGTCCGTAGATTAATCTACGGACCGTCAATGGCCACCGTGGTTCCACACTTGGTCAGATTTCCCTGATTTGTCTTCCATACCTTGCCTGCTAATCTACGGTCATCACCTACAGACCGTCAACGGACCTACGGTATATCACCCACTTCATGGACCCATTATCCCACTAGTGGGAAGGTAGGTAACTACCAATTATCCCACTAATGGGAAGGTAGGTAACTACCCATTATCCCACTAATGGGAAGGTAGGTAACTACCTTATCCCATATTGTAAAACTTCTCATAACCTCCAAACCGCTCTTGATGGAAGCACGATTTTAAATATGTCATTTGGTTCAAAGGTCCCTAAGCACATTACTTCTAAAAACTCCATACCATCTAAGAGTGAGGTTTTGAGTGCTTAGAAAATCTTTGAAGAAGAGAAGAATTGTCGAATTGGAAAACAAACGCCGACGACTCCGACTATATCACTAACAATGGCTGAAGATATGTCGATCAAACTATTTCCACTGTGCTATTGCTCTGTAATTTTCTATCATTTGATATCAAAGCAATCTGAATTTTCTCTGCTTTGTTAGATTTTGGAATTCGCTAATGTCGCTCAAAATGGGTCTTAAAAATTCAGATCTTGTTTTGAAATCTTTGAAGCAATTTCTAATAATAAAAGGCAAAGAAATTGTTGTTTTGATTTGCATGTCAGTGATCACATAACTAGAGTATGTGACTGTTAGTTCTCTGATTTTGAATATTATATGTTTAAATTATTATATTTAATGTATGTAATCTTTGAGTCTCTTTACATATATATGTATATATATATATTTTAAGCATATGATATTTAAGTTTGTTGCATAATGTTCAACAACAAATCTTGTTTATGATTTTGATTTAATATTTAGTGATTCATATAATTTTATTTGATTGAGATTTAGCCACAACAATCTTAATTAAATAATATTATATATTATGTTTTGGATCACTTAAAGAAATAAATGTCTAAGTGATCTAGAATTTATTTGATTAAAGTTTAGCCACAACATCTTTAATTGAATAAAAATAATTAAATTTAAGGATCACATAAAGAAATTTTTAGACATTAGAATTGTGATTAATTATGCATGATATGATAACTTAATTTCCTTATTATTAAGTTGCATAATTAATTAAGATGAAATATTAAATACTTTTCATAATTACCGACAGGAATTATGAATGAGAGTTTAATAATTTTGTCACAAGGATAGAATATCATGCTATTAAATTGATATATATATATATATATATAAGAGAACCCTATGCCCGCCTACATGGCGCCACCACAAACAAGGATTTCCCTTAAATTTATTTATTTCCAAAACTAGCATTTTCATTTCATGAAAAGTTTTGACTTTTATGAAAAGTTGCGACTTTTATGAAAGGTTGTGATGTTTATGAAAGGTTGTGACCTTTCCGAAGAGTTTTGACTTTTCCAAAGAGTTGTCATCTTTACGATAAGGCACAATAAATATTTGTTCACACTACCCTTTGTTGTCTATAAATAGAGGAATTTCCTTTCATTTTAAAACAACAAAAATTCTGAACTTCTTCTTCTTCTTCTGCACAATTAAATATTTGTTTACTTTGCTCCTGTTGAGTGGCTTACTAACACCATTGTTTTTGTATAAATACGTTGGTGAATAAAATCGTTCCATCATGAGAGGATCTAATTCTTTAAACCTCAGATATTAGAGAGGAATAATTTTCTTAAGGGGACATTGTGCATTCAGTGGACTTGATTTTTTTCCTTTCTATTTCATTCTATTTTTACATATCCTGGTTTTTTTTACAGTCATTAATTTATGCTTATGATATTAATTATTATTTTTGAGTACATGTTTTAAACATTGTTGTTTATGTTTCTGCAAAGTTATTGTCTCCAGTTATATTGAACATATACACATATAGTAGGTATATTCATTGTGCAGGAAAAAATTATTGTACTCAGTTCCAAGAATTCATGTTTTGATACTCTATAAAAAAATCTATAACATAAAAGTAGTATATATAAGCTTACATACTATCTATTTTTACATAGATATGAAGTTTCTCACTTATCAATTGAAGAAATTCATTATGCAAGTTCAAAAGTTATAATTGCTTTCATGTTCAAGCGTAATTTCTTTTTTGAATCTGTTAACAAATTTTTGAATTTTTCCCTGAGACATATATCACAATTATATAATCTATGCAACTTAAATGTGTTCTTTTTCTTACGAAATGCCTTTGTATATATATATATTCTTATTTTCTTCTTTATTTTCCTTTTAATGTTGATTAAAGAACCAACGATTTATTATTTCCTGAATAATTCATTTATTAGAGGTTCTTGAGTTATGTGATAATGACAAATTATCAAATTCATGTTGGAATATTGCTAATAATTTTTGAACAGCCTATTTTTTCCATTATTTTTAATGTACGGATATTATTAAAGGATTATTTTCAAGTTTAATGAAATTATTATTTATGACCGCGTGAAGTGCGGGTAAATTACCTAGTTTTATCATAAATATGAATCTAAGTGAATTAAAAATTTAGCCCACAGACAATTTTTATGTCAGTAGATTCAATTTTATATTACTTGCCTCAAATTTATGTTAAGTATGTATGTATATTTTTGCAGTTATGCAACCTGCAAATTTCTCTGATATTTGTGATATTCTCGAACTGAATGGTGAGAACTATAAGATTTGGAAGGAGAGAATTATCCTTCACTTAGGGTGTATGGATATTGATTATGCTATCAAGAAAGACAAGCCACCTATTAATGAAATCAACACTCAAGATGAGATTGTTCTTCATGAACAATGGGAAAACTCTAACTGTTTGAGTGTTATGTTCATTAAGACCAAAATCTCTGCTGGTATTCATGGTTCTGTCGAACAGTATAACAATGTCAAGGCATTACTGAAGGCTATTGATAAATAGTTTGAGACTTCAGATAAGGCACTTGTCAGTAACTTAATTATGAAGTTCTCATCAATGAGGCTCACCAATGTGAGAGGTGTGCGTGAGCACATTATGAAAATGCGAGACTTAATTAGCGGCTCAACTAAAGATTCTTGAGGTCGAAATGTCTGAAACTTTTCTTATGCACTATATCTTGAATACTTTACTTGCACAATATGGTCCATTTAAGATCTCTTATAACACACATAAAGATAAATGGTTTATTATTGAACTCATGACCATGTGTGTTCAAGAGGAAGGTCGACTGCTGATGGAAACAGGAGAAATTGCATTCATGACTACTCAAGGAAAGAAAACCAATCAAGCCAACAAGAGGTCTAAAGGAAAGGCACCACATGAAGCTGACATCAAGAAAGAATCCAAGTGTCGCTTTTGTAGAAAAAAGGGGCACATAAGGCAGGATCGTGTCAAGTTTCAACAATGGCTTGTTAAGAAAGGTACTTCTATCTCTCTTGTTTGTTATGAAGCTAATATGATTGATGTTAATCATAACACGTGGTGGATTGATTCTGCTTCAACAATCCATATTATGAATTCCTTGCAGGATTTAAGAAACCTACGGAAGCCAGTGGGAGTTGAGCGAAGCATCTATTCTGGAAACAAGATGCAGTCGCATGTGAAAGCTATTGGGATATGCAATTTAGTTCTTAGTAGTGGTTTTATTTTAGAGTTTGAAAAGACCTTTTATCTTCCTAATTTTTCTAGGAATTTAATTTCAGTATCAAGACTTGTACCTTTGGGATATTCCTTCTTTTTAGAAGGTTATTCCAAACTATTTTATAAATCTAAACTTGTTGGATATGGTACATTGTCTGATGGTATTTTTTCTCTTAATTTACAAAATGATTCTGCTCATACTGTTATGCATGTACAAGCTAACACTAAACGATGTGTTATGAATGAGGATTTCTCTATCTTATGGCATTAGAGATTGGGACATATCTCCATCGATAGAATAAAGAGATTAGTAAATGATGGAGTACTTAGTACTTTAAATTTTACTGAGTTTGATAGTTGTACGGACCACATTAAAGGCAAGCAAACCAACAAGTCAAAGAAAGGTGCCAAGAGGAGTTCAACCGTATTAGAAATCATACATTCAGATATATGTTGTCCAGACATGGACGCATATGGTCAGAAATACTTTATCACTTTTATAGATGATTACTCACGATATATGTATCTCTACATGCTTCATAATAAGAGCGAAGCATTAGAAGCCTTTAAAGTTTTCAAGATTGAGGTAGAGAAACAATGCAAAAAACAAATTAAGATTGTGACAACTAATAGAGGTGGTGAGTATTACGGTAGATATACTGAAGATGGACAAGCACAAGGTCCATTTGCGAAGTTTCTTCAACAAAATGGGATTGTTGCCCAATATACTATGTCTGGTTCTCCGGATCAGAATGGTGTAGCAGAAAGAAGAAACCGAACATTATTGGACATGGTGTGTAGTATGTTAAGTAACTCGAGTGCCAGTCCCGCTCAGGGTGTAGGCTTGGGGAATGACAAACTTAGTATCAGAGCACAGAGTTCAAAAGTCCTAGGAAGTCTACGAAGCCGTGTCTATAGAGTCCTAGTTATCGGTGTGAAGCGTGCCACATCTATAATTAGGAGGCTGCAACACTTAGGAATTTTCTCACTTCTTTCATACTCCCTTCGTGCGATACAATTTATCTCTAAAAGTCTCTTTCTAACTCGTGCTTGTGCGTGTCTTTCAGATCATGCCTCCAAGAAGAGTTGTCAGAGGTCGTCCTGCTAGGAGAAATGCTGAACCACAGGAACAAGGGGTACCTAATGCACTAGAAGTGCAACCCCAAGGAGAGGTCACCAACACCGAATTTCGTGAAGCTATCTAGATGTTGAGCCAAGTTGTGACCAATCAAGCTGGGAAACAGAGAGGGAATCGTCAGGAAGTGGCTGATACTTCAAGGATCCGTGAGTTCTTAAGGATGAACCCACCGAGCTTTACTGGTTCAAGTGTTACTGAGGATCTATAGAATTTTGTTGAAGAGCTTCAAATTTTTTTTGAGATCATGCATGTTGCTGATACTGAGAGAGTGGAACTAGCTACATACCAAATGAATGGTGTCGCTAGGATCTGGTTTGATAAATGGAAGAAGAACTGAGATGAGGGAGCACTACCTGTGAGTTGGGCTTGTTTTGAGGAGGCCTTCTTGAGGAGTTTCTTCCCCCGAGAACTGAGAGAAGCAAAGGTACGAGAGTTCCTCAGTCTTAAGCAGGATTATTTGAGCGTTCATGAGTACAGTCTGAAGTTCACACAACTTTGCCGCTATCCTCCGGATATGGTTGCCGACATGAGGAGCAGGATGAGTTTATTCGTTGCTGGGTTGTCTCACCTGTTTAGCAAGGAAGGCAAAGTAGCTATGCTGATAGGGGATATGGACATAGAAAGGCTAATGATCCATGTGCAACAAGTTTAGAAGGACAAGTTGAGGGATAGAGAAGAGTTTAAGAATAAGAGGGCTAAGACAGTAGGGAATGAGTCCGGGCAACACAAGAGTAATGCGAACCGGTCTTCCTTCCAAAAGAAACAAAACGGACCTGCTCCATTGTCTGCTAGTGCACCTGCACCAAAGAACAAAGGTGAGTACAATAGTTAGAATATTAGAGCTAAACATGCCTATTCTCAGGGTAGTATGACACAATGGGGTAGTAAGTCTCCTGCATGTGCTAAGTGTGGTAGGAACCACTCAGGGATGTGTAGTGATGGCTCCAATGGTTTCTTCAAGTGTGGCCAGAACAATCATTTTATGCGAGAATGCCCAAAGAACAAACATGGTAATGGTAATGGGGGCAATAGAGCCCAGTCTTCTTTAGTTGCTCCACCAAACAGAGATGCATCTAGAGGAGCTACTTCAGGGGCAGGCGGAAGAGGAAACCATTTGTATGTTATCATTAGTCAACAAGAGCAAGAGGATTCTCCAGATGTTGTCACTGGTATGATACAAGTCTTTAACTTTGATGTTTATGCTTTGCTAGATCCAGGAACGAGTTTATCCTTTGTAACTCTGTATATTGTGATGAATTTTGATATTCTTCCTGAAAAACTTAGTGAGCCCTTCAGTATGTCTACACCTATTGGCGAGTCTATTCTAGCAGAGAGAGTATATCGTATTGTACCATTTCCGTCAATATCAAGAGCACTATGGCTGATTTAGTTAATTTAGACATGGTAGATTTTGATGTTATTCTAGGTATGGACTGGCTTCATGTCTATTATGCCTCAGTTGATTATAGAACTCGAGTTGTCAAGTTCCAGTTTCCTAATGAGCCAGTTATAGAGTGAAAGAGTCAACAATGCCTAAGGGTCGTTTTATTTCGTACCTTAAGGCAAGAAAGTTAGTTTCCAAGGGGTGTGTCTCTCACTTAGTCCGAGTTAATGACTATAGTGTTAAGATACCTCCTATTCAGTCAGTTTCAATAGTAAAAGAGTTTCCAGAAGTCTTTCCACATGATCTTCCCGAAGTCACTCCTGAGAGAGAGATAGACTTCGGTATTGATATTCTTCATGATACTCGTCCTATATCTATTCCGCCATATAGAATGACACCAACAGAGTTGAAAGAGTTAATGGAGCAGTTGAAAGATCTCATATAGAAAGGTTTCATTCAACCAAGTGTCTCACCTTGGGGCGCTCCAATCTTGTTTGTAAGGAAGAAGGATGGTTCCCTTAGAATGTGTATAGATTACCGTCAGTTGAACAAGGTTACCATCAAGAATAAGTATCCTCTTCCAAGGATTGATGATCTCTTCGATCAACTTTAGGGTGCCACTTGTTTTTCAAAAATAGACCTCAGATCTGGCTACCATCAATTAAGAGTAAGGGAATGTGATATTCCAAAGACAGCTTTCAGGACCCGTTATGGTCATTATGAGTTTCTAGTCATGTCGTTCAGTTTAACTAATGCACCTGCATCGTTCATGGACCTTATGAATAGAGTATTCAAGCCTTATTTAGATATGTTTGTTATCGTATTCATTGATGACATTCTAATCTATTCTAGGAATGAGGAAGATCATGGTAGTCATCTCAGAATAGTTCTCCAAACTCTAAAGGATAGAGAGTTGTATGCTAAATTCTCTAAGTGTGAGTTTTGGCTTGAGTCTGTGGCATTCTTAGGCCATATTGTTTTCGACGATGGAATTATAGTTGATACTCAAAAGATAGAGACAGTGCAGAATTGGCCTAGACCAATATCTCCAGCTCATATTTGGAGTTTCTTAGGGTTGGCCGGATATTATAGAAGATTCGTAGAAGGGTTCTCATCTATTTCGTCCCCTTTTGACCAAGTTGACTCAGAAAATAGTGAAGTTTCAATGGTCTGAAGCTTCCGAGAAAAGTTTTCAGGAATTGAAAAAGAGGTTGCTACTGCCCCATAATTAACCTTACCAGAAGGTATGCAAGGCTTTGTTGTATATTGTGATGCGTCTAGAGTTGGTTTGGGTTGTGTGTTAATGTAGAATGACAAAGTTATAGCTTATGCCTCTAGACAGTTGAAAGTTCATGAGAAGAATTACCCAACCCATGACTTAGAGTTGGCTGCCATAGTATTTGCTTGGAAAATATGGCGTCATTATTTGTATGGTGTTCATGTAGATGTATTCACTGATCACAAGAGTCTCCGGTACGTGTTTAGTTAGAAAGAGGTTAATCTCAGACAAAGAAGGTGGTTAGAGTTACTCAAAGATTATGACATGAGTATTGTTTATCACCCAGGTAAGGCTAATGTTGTTGCTGATGTCTTGAGTAGATTTTCTATGGGTAGTACCACCCATTTTGAGGAAGTTAAGAAAGAGTTAGCGAAAGACGTGCATAGACTTGCACGATTAGGAGTTCTCCTAATGGATTCCACAAAAGGAGGAGTAGTGGTGAAGAATGAGGCTGAATCATCATTAGTGTTAGAAGTAAAAGAGAAGCAAGACAAATATCCTATTTTGCTTGAATTGAAGGCAAATATTCATAAGAAAAAGGTAATGGCTTTTGAATAAGGGGGAGATGATGTATTGAGGCATCAAGGTAGATTGTGTGTACCAAGAGTGGATGTACTCCAAGAGAGGATCATGGAGGAAGCTCATAGATCCAGATATTCTATCCATCCGGGTTCCACAAAAATGTATTGTGACTTGAGAGAAGTATATTGGTGGAGTAGTATGAAGAAGGGCATTGCAGAGTTTGTTGATAAGTGTCCAAATTGCAAACAAGTTAAAGTAGAGAACCCGAGGCCTGATGGTATGGCTCAGAATATAGAACTTCTAGAATGGAAGTGGGAGATGATTAATATGGACTTCATCACAGGTTTACCAAGGTCTTGCAGGAAACATGTTTCTATTTGGGTGATTGTTGATAGAATGACGAAATCAGCCCACTTTTTGCCGATAAAGACTACCTATTCAATAGAGTACTATGCCAAGTTATACATTCAAGAGGTAGTAAGACTTCATGGAGTTCCGGTCTCCATTATTTCAGATAGAGGTTCACAATTTATTGCACGGTTATGAAAATCTTTTCAGAAAGGTTTGGGTTCAAAGGTGAACTTGAGTACTGCTTTTTATCCTTAGACAGATGGTCAAGCAGAGCGCACTATTCAAACTTTAGAAGATATGTTGAGGGCCTGTGTGATTTATTTCAAGGGTAATTGGGATGATCACCTGCCTCTCATTGAGTTTGCTTAAAACAATAGTTACCACTCTAGCATCGAGATGGCTCCTTATGAAGCTCTTTATGGGAGAAGATCTAGATGTCCTATTGGATGGTTTGAAGTTGGTGAAGCTGGGTTGATAGGACCAGACTTAGTCATCAAGCTATGGAGAAAGTGAAAATTATTCAAGAGAGGTTCAAAATAGCGCAGAGTCCTTAGAAATCCTACACTGATGTTAGGAGAAGGGAGTTAGAGTTTGATGTAGGTGATTGGGTATACTTGAAGGTTTCACCCATGAAGGGTGTTATGAGATTTGGTAAGAAGGGGAAGCTTAGTCCCCGGTATATTGGTCCTTATAGAATATCCAAGAGGATTGGCAATGTAGCTTATGAGTTGGAGCTACCATAAGAGTTAGCAGCGGTTCATCCAATATTTCACATCTCTATGTTGACGAAGTGCATGGGAGATCCTTCACTTATCATACCTTTTAAAGATATTGGGATCAAAGATAACTTATCTTATGAGGAGATTCCTGTTCAGATTCTAGATCGCCAAGTTCGCAAGTTGAGAACAAAAGAGGTAGCATCAGTCAAAGTTCTTTGCAGGAATCAGTTTGTTGAGGAAGCTACTTGGGAAGCTGAAGAAGATATGAAGAAGAGATATCCACACCTCTTCGAATCTGGAGAAGTTCCAAATTAAGGTACTGATCCTATTCTTGGTGTTTATTTATAAGTTTGCATGTTGTATTTGCATTTTGCTTGTTGGGTGTTTGAACTGAATGTTAGATGTTACGCCCTTAGCCTACTAAGATTGATCTCATTGGAGGACGAATTTTCCCAAGGGGGAGATAATGTAACACCCCTCAACTAGAAAGTGCTAGAATTAGGAAGAGTCATTTTGGATAGAATGAAAAATCTGGAAAATTGGTTAAGTTATGTTAAGTTTGAGTTTTGGGTCAACTTCAAATGACCATAAATCCTAGTTAAGAATGAGTTAGGTGTGATACCAGATACTGTAGGAAGGATCTTTGATTTATCTTTCCAACGCCACCAAGTTTGCTCTGTTTGGAGTTCATACGAGTGAAATATGTCCATTTGAAGTTGGGCTGTCTAGATAAGGAAAGTCAAAAACTGAATTTTAGAAGGGTATTGTGGTCTTTTCACCACCCAATTAATTAATTTCGTTTTTGGTAATTAAGTTGGGGTCTAAACTGATTGGATTCAGTTTACGCTTTATCAAAATAAGTTAGGGTTTTGAGAGAAGTGAAAAGAAGAGGAGAAGAAGCAAGGAAATCGTCAAGTTCCTGAAGAATTGCTTGTGGATTTCATCAAGGGGTGATCCCTACGAGGTATGTGAGATCACATAGCATGGGTTAGATCACCCACACACCAATCATGATTTTATTCAGCGAAATTATGTTCTTGAAAGTATAGAAATTGAGTTCTTGATGTATTTGTTTGAAGTTTCTATTGGGTTCTTGATTGTTGAAGTTGTTGAGAAGTTCTTGATTTAAATTCATGCAATTAGATGCCGTTTTGAGTAGATTCTTGTATATTTTGGTTATTTATTCGAATCTAAGTGTTTGGGGGAAAGAGGTGGGGCACCGCGCTAGCCAATGCCCCCCACTTTGTGTTCTGTAGTTTGGGCTCTGGGGCACCGCACTAGCCAGTGCGCCCCATCCCCAGTTCTGAAGTTTAAGCTCTAGCTCCCCGCGCCACTCAGAGCGCTAGGGACGCTAGGTTTTCTACCCTTTCCCACTTTTTTCCGTACGAGTTCCCTTGAAACGTACCTATGTTTTCTAGTCGATTTCTACACTTTAAGGTATGTCTAAACAACATGAAATCATCCATAACATGAGATCATGAGCCTTGAATCCAAAATTCAATTCAAGGAAAGTTAAGAGAAGTTCATAGAGTTTCCAAAAGTCTTTTACAAACTATTTAACTTGTTTTAAGACTTGAGTATTGAGTTGAGTAAAGAGTAAGAATTGAAGTTCATTTCTTCAAAAGAGTATGTGGGTACTATGTATTCCCAAAGGATAAAATGTTTTCACATTTAAACAAGAGAGGAAACTTTGATTTCCAAAAGAGCCTTTGAGCTAGTTTTCAGTAAAGAGTAAATGCTTTCACAATTAAGCAAGAAAGGAAACTTTGATTTCCAAGAAGATCCTTTGAGCTAAGTTTTGAGCAATAGCTCAAACAACACAAATAAGTTATGTTTTTAAACATAAGAGCTAGTATCATATTTTGGGAGTAGTATTGAGCACCGATATGGGGGAGAGTTCAGACAACTCCCAGCCCCCATAAACTATATAGCCATCATGGGTAGAAAAGGGTCATATTTTTTAGATGATTCCTTAGTGCTTTTTAGCATAGCTTAGTGGATCCACTTAGTAGTCAGGTTCTATACCCTCGGCAAGGTGTAGGATGGCCCTAGTAGCATGAGGCAAAACATTGTATCATCACAATACCTCTTAAGTGATGGTTGTTGGTTAGAGAAACTCCCACAGAAGTATTTTGTATTCTTATATACACATAAATACATTGTATTTTACATACATTCAGAGTTTACATTGTATCCTTGCATACATACAAAGTTATTGTTGTATTTTTAAACACACAGAGTTGCTATCCATGTTTTAAAAAACTTTTCTTTTTAATGCACTTGTTTTAGTGCTTTATATTGAAATGATTTCAGTTCAATTTAGTTGAGTTGAGACCAGGTTTATTCTTCAGTTCCTTTAAAACTTATGTCTTGTTTTAGAATTCCCCTCACATGCTCGTACATTCAATGTACTAATGCCATTTTTCATGCATCTTTTTATGATGCAGATACAGGTAACCGAATCAGCATCCAGTGCATCGTTGATTCTAGTTGAGCTTCAGAGTTATTGGTGAGCCTCCTTACTTCTGGAGGATCCCTTTTATTGCTTTAAGTATGTTTAGTTCATTAGGATGTCGTGGGTCTTGTCCCGACGTCCGTCTCAGTTGTTAGAGGCTTCATAGATAGTCAAATGTTAGTTCTTTAGTCTTTTCATTTTCATTCTATATTGTTGAGACTTGAGTTGCCACTTTGGCTAGTGAATGTTATTTTAATACATTCTCAGATTTATATTTGAGCTTTCAGTTTACTTTTAAAGGTACAATTATGTTGAGTTAAGTCTTTCGCTGAGTAAGTAAGCCAGACCAAGGGTTCACTTGGGGCCATCAATGGATCTTGAGTGCTAGTCCCTCCCAGGGTGTAGGCTCGGGGTGTGACACCACTGTAGAAATTTAAGGATCATGTAGTCACAATGGGACTCAGTCCCACTATGTAAAATTTCGTTGTAACAATGAATGTTTATGAAACTCTATTTTATATGATATTTCTCGTTAACTGTGTGCACATCCAGTTTTATTTTCAGAAATATCGCTTAAGTATGGATCTAGAATAAATATTGAGTTTATTCATTAAATATATGGGCTAAAGTTTAGAGGCATAGTGCATTGTGATACATGGAAGATACTACTCGCTCCTAGAGAAACTATCGCCATGATTCGTGTATTATATTTCATTAATGGGATTAGAATATATGGACCAAGTGGGAGAATGTTAGCATTTTGTTAATGCTGATATGGTCCGTATTACATGGATCCATTATCCTACTTCATGGACCCATTATCCCACTTGTGGGAAGGTAGGTAACTACCCTTATCCCACTAATGGGAAGGTAGGTAACTACCCATTATCCCATATTGTAAAATTTTCCATAACCTCTTAACCGCTCTTGATGGAAGCACAAATATGCCATTTGGTTCAAATGTCCCTAAGCACATTACTTTTAAAATCTCCATACCATCTAAGAGTGAGGTTTTTAGTGCTTAGAATATCTTTGAAGAAGATAAGAAATGCCGGATTGGAAAACAAACGCCGACGACTCCGACTATATCACTAACAATGGCTGGAGGTATGTCTATCAAACTATTTCCGCTGCGCTATTGCTCTGTAATTTTCTAACATTTAGTGGTACCTCATATCAAAGTGTCATCGACGGTCATTTGACTCAACTCCAATATGACATAACTTATCGATATCTCTTTATTTTTATTTTTATCATTTTTAGGTACCTGAAACTTTTTCAAGGTTTTATGAAGTGTTATGTCATAATGTTCTTTTAAAGTATTTGTCTCATTATCATGATCATTTTAATAATTTGCAACCTAAGGTGATGGCTTATTAAAAAAAAACCTCAAGGCCATGACGTGTTTTTTTGTGCCTATTTTCCCTTGTTTGATCCTCTCTGTAGTTCCAGGTAGTTGTTTATAATTTTTGCGATGCAATTTTCAAGGTAATCAGGAGTTCAAAAATTTTGAAAATTGAAAACTTCAAAGTTTGACCAATGTCAATATTTGAAATTGACGAGGTCAAATCAAAGTTTTGATGATTCCACTAGATCCAGAGGGTGGTTTATAACCAAATCTAGGGGTTTGGAACATTCTAGAGGTTTTCAGGGATGTTTTGGTCCCTTGGTTGGATTTTTAGCATTTCTATAATTAATACTTGGTTAATACGATCTCTAAATGATGATGTGTTGATTCCAACATATTTAGAATGTATTTATGATCAATTAATTACATTATTAGTTTGTGTTTGAAAGATTCCAAACGAGTTTTAAGGGTTCATTTTGAGAAATTGAGCGTGTTAGAAACTGTTGTGTTGTTGTCATCTAGTGTTGTCACCATGCATACAAGTTCTCGTACTGACGAATCCTTAGAAGTGAAAGGTGGTCCATGCCTGCAGAGTTGGCTTGTTCCGTGCTACACCTTCGGACTCATCTCAATTTCAAACTCTAGAACTCCAAATATACTCAAAATATCAAGTAAATACGGTCTTACATGTAATGCATTGTTCAGGCATTAAGAAGGAAATCAAATTAGGAAATATTTGACAAGTAAATAGGAACCGAGCGGCTATCGTTTTGCACATATCATTTGGTCATTACTCACTAAAATGTACAATCATCATCATCGTGCACGTTCATATGTAATATTTGATACTCAATTAGCCTACACTACAACAAAAGAGACATTTAGTGGCAATAGATTTTGCTTTTAGTGGCAATATTTATTGCCACAAACACTTTTACCGGCTCTTAAGTTAATGCCATTGCATCCAATGTCGTTAAAGTCTTTAGTGGTATTTATATAGAGTGCCGGTAAATGTCCATTTTATTGCCGCTAAAAGTAATTAGCCTTTAGTGGCATTTATATAGAGTGCCGGTAAATATCCATTTTATTGCCCCTAAAAGTAATTACTTTTAGTGACATTTATTTAGCGGCAATTATCATTACTAGTAAATTTTTTATATTTTGTGGCATTTGTTATTCGGTAAAAATATAATAATTGCCGGTAAACAGACCTATTGCAGTGACAATTTTTATGGCAACAAAAGAATAATAATAATAATAGAAAAGTTACGAAACTCAAACAAATCATTCATATAAAACAAGATCAATCTATACATCAACTTTCTTGTATTCTGGTGGTAAAAAAGGTATGAATTATCTAAACAGTAAGAATGTGTTCAAGTTATCAAAAAAGAGAGAGATAATGTGTTCAACAATGAAAAACTAGGACATTGAGTCCTTATTTATTTTACCTAGTGAAATTATGGTAGCTTGAATCACGACCAGATATGCAATATCGAAGGTTCTTTAGTAGGGCCAACTTTATTTGATATCTGTAGAAAAGTTGTGCAGAATCAAAGAAGAAACATAAGTCGATCTAACAATCAAATAAAAATCTACTCAAGTAAATAGCATGAACAAAATACACAACATGTATGATACATCCTATACAAGTTGCAAGTGTTGGAAAAAAAATACTACAATGTTGATATTGGACAAAATCGCAAAATAGTAAACAACTTATTACAAACATTGTGTCGTGGCAAGCCACTGCCATGAAATCAATTTTGGCCCGAATGGCAAATTGTTGTAGCCGGTCGCTCACCAAGGTTCCACAGTTATTCTCAAACACGTGCACTTGTGGCTGAAAGTTTGGAGTTGCACAAAAACAATTGCCCAGAAATCCACAATAGGAAGAATGATTGTTTAAGCCAATAAAGAAATTTGTGAAGGAGACAGTAAATGAAAGAAATGACTTTTTTTTTTCTTCTCTGTATTTAGCTCCCAAATGATACTCCTTAAATAGGAAAATAATTTACGTTTTCATCCATCAAAAGAATGTAAGAAACTAACGTATAATCAATGTAATGAAACATTACTCTTACTTTAATGACAAATTTGTCATAATACAAAAGTAACTTCAAGTCTTCTGAATATTTTCTTATAAAGTTAAGAAACTGACACTTGAGATAAATGTGAACCATTAATGTGGAAGTAACTCTCCTATTTCACATATACTAATGACTTAGCAATGTTCACATAGATTAATTATAGAGAGTTAAAATATGTAACTTATATTTTGCATTAAAAGAAAAAGAATATTATTTGGTATGGAACTGATTTTCTATAAGGGATATGAAGGCTTTTATGGTCTGTAGTGCATTACTTTTGCACCTGAGCAGTTATGTCCAAGTTGACCTACTATAGTCATCCACCATAGTTAAGAAATAGTGATGACCATCATGTGTAGGTATGTGGTATGGTCCCATAAGTCAATGTGAAACAGTTCAAATGTTGTACTGGTTGTGGTTGTACTTTCTGGGAATAGCATCCTAGTTTGTCTAGCCATAGGACATATTGTACAAGTGAAGGGTTGCATACTAGAAAAATTCACAAGGGTGGTGGAGATACTTTTCATTTTTACAAAAGGTACATCCCAACCTAGCATGTCATAAGAATTCAGTTTCATGATTGTGAACAAAACTAGTACCAGGAGAAGAATTAATAGCAGAACATGAAACAGGATCAACAAAACAAGCTTCTTTATTGATTGTATGAGTATTTTACATCTTGGGATGAAACTTGGCATTCGCTTCCAACAAAAGCTTTCTTACTGTAGTTAAAAGAAGGAATAAGCTGACATCTAACATGAGAAACAATATTAACATATGTAGATGGGCAATTGTGGCACTTTAGACAGAAAAAGTACAGACCATTCTTGGCCTTACAAAGTGCTAGAGGGCTCTTTAGAGAAGGGCCCTGCAGTAAACAAGAAGAGTTGTTAAAGATAACAATTCCTTTGAGTTGAATATCTAAGCAATGAACTAATATCAAATTGAACTTGAAGCTAGGTATAAACAATACTTTGTACAAAGTCAGTATTGAATTCAAACAAACACCACAAATTTTAGTCACTTTAACATTGTATTCATTTGGTAATGTTATTAGAAAGGATAGGGCAATGTTCGAAAGGTTTGTGAGGGCATCTTTTGTGTAAGTCATGTGGTGTGATGCTCCTGAATCTATAATCCAAGACCAACAATCAATCTAACACATTTACATGACAAATCACCTATCTCATTTATAGAAGAGTAGCAAGCAAGTGAACCTGCTAAGTTCACAGCTCCACCTAGCATGTTTCATGAGCAATCAGCTCCAACCTGCAGAGTTCCGAGTAGATTAAGTAGCTGTTCATACTGACTTTTGGACATGTTCAATGGGATTTGTCTTCCCTTCTCAGGAGTTTCCTTACACTGGCTTCTATTATCCTCAGAGGCATACACATTTACTACAGATCCCAAGCCTTTTCCTCTTGGGGCTTTTGTGTTGGATGGATAACAATGAAGCTTATAACACCTATCCTTGGTGTGTCCAGTTCGTTTGCAGTACTCACATAATAAGTTTGACCTGTTTCCAGTGCTTGAACTTCCCTTAAAGGTGTTGGTGTTATTGACATTGTTGGAACTGCCTGAACTTCCTCTGTTGTAGTTTGTCTTGAAGCTTTTGGATCCTACATCACTACAACATTTTAGGCCTGTAGCCACCCCAGAAAAGTGTGGCCTAAAATAGCAAAAAGTGTGGCCTTTAATCAAAGGCCACACTTTTTGACTTTAGGCAACGCTTTAACAAGGGTGGCCTAAACTAGCGTAACCTTTGACCTTTCAAGTGTGGCCTTATAAGCCACGCTTAAAAAGTGTGCCCTATTCTATACAAAGGCCACACTTGTAGAAACTTATATGAGAACACTTTTATGACCTGAAACAACACTTTTTATGTGTGGCCTTTGCTTCCTCATTGGCCACACTTTCAAACGTGCCATTTGATACCTCTTCTAAAGTAACATTTATGAAGTGTAGTCATTACTAGTGTACATGCCATAATTTATTATTAATGATTTACATAATTGATGTCTCTGTGATAACACATTAATAAAGACTATCACAAACACTAAGATATATGATAAATAACACAAATACATATATTTGCAATAGACTTTGAAAAAGAAATATCTAGGAACACATAGTAATAAAATAATATTTCAAAATGTGCACTAGCAATGAATTCCACAAATTAAAATATAAATTTAACATTGTAATATTCAAAAAGTTTGCATGAACTTCAATTGATTGAATTGACTTGTGGCCACAATTTTAATATCCCTTGACGTATCATCTCCCACCATAGTACCACCGCTGATGTCCAATCCCAAAATCTGAAATGGAAACCTACGTAAGACAAATTAAATTTTCAACCATTTAAAAAAGAAAATATACATTAAATCCTTATTAAAATACTTTCACTCCTTTCTTTAACTGAATATAAAAGAAATATTTGGATATTGCAAATGTTACCTTGCGAATACAATCTGTAGCAACAATGGCTTGCTGGACTTTTGTTATTGAAGCCTACATTTCCCTACAATAATAAAAATTATAAACATAAATTTACAAAAAGATTTAGCATTATTTCCTTTCATGGCCTTCTATTGTATTCTACCTTCATGTAGATTTCAATATCATACAGTGCATATGTAAATCCACTTGATACATTTGAACCAAAGATTTATTAGCAAACAGGACTTGAAAACCACCAACATATGACACTATTCGATTAAGAAATTCCTTGGCTGATACCTTCAACATCTCTAAAACTTGACAACATAGTAGATGAAACATGGCAGACGCTGCAACTACAACATTTTGCACACCAGAGATAAGGGTCAGGGGCTATGATCACAATATATTCGAAGGAAAGATATCCACATTGTTCATTCCGTTCAATCTCTCTACAGGGAAAGTCTTCTCAGACACTATATTGATATATTATGGCTTTTATTGAATGTGATTGTTAAAAACAAAGGAGAAGATGAAGCACGGTGAGGGAAGTAAACAGTGATGAACATGATTGACACATAACAGGGGGGAGGGGGTTATCGTACTAATGGAAACTAGTAAGATATGACATGTATACAAATATAACCCTAAGCATATTGTGACTTATCAGTCACTACCCCATAGTACAAGCATTATAGAGATTCAAATAATTGCAAACATAGAAGCCACACAGATGCAGCTAACAAGAACATAATCAAGAGAACTCGTTCAACAACATACCCAATATAATCCCACAAGTGGGGTATGGGGAGGGTGAGGTTACGCATACTTTACCCCTACCTTTGTGGGGTAGAGAGGTTTTTTCCAATAGGACACTTGGCTCAAGAAAATTGTTTATCAGCTAGTGAACTAATTCAGATATACAAAATTATCAAGGGAAATTGATTTATGAATAAATCATAATGCATTTGGCCTCAAACATCTGGAGAAATGATAAACCAACAAAACTAGATAATACCAAAATACTCTAGAATCTTGGTATAACTCCAAAACACAAAGAACAAAACGATACTACCGATTCTCTCAACATCAGTAAAATGGTTCAGTGGAGCCCAGGCAAAACATTTTCTAGATTGTTTAAAGGGAGTGACTACTAGATCACCAACTCTTACTGAAATCCAGGCAATTGTCACTGTTCCCCCACTGCTCCAAGGAATCTCAATAATCCTAATGTCATATGTACCATACTTTTGGGTAGACAAAGTATCTGGCTGGTGTTTTTTGTACAGATACCTGTTTGTTCACTCTTATTCTTATTTTCTATTCGTAGATATAATAGTTGGTATAACGGTAACAATTAGGACTATTTTTGCCTAGCTCCGACGCATGGCGCCGTCAGATAGTGGTCCTGTTGTTTGTCCTACTGAAATTACAGATCCAACTTACAATGGAAAGCAAGCGGTGGAAGGAAACATAGAGAAAACATCATATGCGACCAAATTTTCGACAACTGCTACCCCTGCAACAACCAACTTCAAACACCCTAGAGAATCAGTAATTGCAAAACAAGCAACAGATAATGGAGTTCCGGCAGTGATATTTAAGTCCAAGGATTACTATGGTGTTATGGCTGAAGAATGCAAGCTCACCATTGTCGGGAGATTCTTAAAACCTCGCCCCCAAATTGAAAAAAATAGGTCAGTGTTCAAAGAGCTTTTTCCTATTAAAGGTTCTGCTAAAATTGGTGTATATGATACATTCAATGTTTTCATAGACTTCACTAATGAAGATGATTTCTATAAGGTGTGGTTTCGAAGCGTAATTGAGATCGAGGGGTCTCAAATGTGGCTTCAAAAATGGTCTCCGAACTTCAAACATGATGAAGATCTGCCCATAGCCCCTATATGGATTCTTCTTCCTGAAATTCCTTTTCATATGCACACCTGGCAATATATGAGACAGATTGTTGCTATCATAGGTATTCCTTTGGGTTTGGATGTTGCCACTACTGGTAAGACTAGACCGAGATTGGCGAAGGTATGTGTTGGAAGTTAATTTACTGAAAAAACTACTTGATCAAATTTGGGTAGGTTTGAAGATGAGGGAATCCCTCTAAAGGGATACTATCACAAAATTGAATACGAAAACATTTTGAAATACTACAAGCACTGTAAGAAATTGGGTCACAATGTTATGAATTGCAGAGTTCTGGAAAGAATTAAAGCCAATGCAGTTAAAGAGATTGAAAGAAATGCCATCAATCTCGATGATAACAGAAAACAAAATACTGAAGAACTGGAGTCTAGTAATATCAAGGAAAATAATGCTGAAAATATCAAGATTATTGAAGAGAATAAAAATGTTGGTAAAGATAATGAGGCTGATAATGGGCAGATTGGTTTAAGAGTAGCAGAAAGGCTTAACAACAACAAAAAGAAGAAGAAGAAGGGAGAGAGGAAGAAAGCTCAAAAAAAAGAAAAACATAGTCTTATTCAACCCAGCGTTGGAGCAAATTACAGAAAATAAGAAGAAGAAGAAAAGGGAAAAAAAAGAACTCGAGCTTAGCAGGTCTATTGTGGAGGAAAGTGACCTTAACATAAATAAGGTTGAAGATACTGAGATTGAAAGCAACAAAAAAGAGATCAACAATAAAGAAGTAACTTGTTCCAATGTTAGCTGCTACAAAGAGGAAAAATTACACTACAACAATAATGAGGTGGAGACTAATTCTCAAGCGTCTAGAAACAACTATTCCGTCCAGCAAGAACAAGAGCAAATCAGTAAAAACGGGATTGACAAAGGTAGAGACCACGAAAGTTTCAGAAGAAGACAATGATATATTAGATCAAATCAATGAACTAAGCATGTCCAACAGTTTACCTTCCCATATTAAAAATCAATCTTGATCACACTTGGTAGTAGATATCAAGTGTGATAAAACGATAAAGCAAAATGTGCAGCATCCAGACTATTTAACAACCGTGATAGAGTCACAACAAGATGAGAGGATTGACAAATCCTCTAAATTGAATAATAATCACAAGAAAACTGGAGCACAATCCAATAACGAAGTCAATGCCAACACAAAGGATACCAAAAGAATAAGAGGCAGAAGTACTCAGAGAAACTGTCAAAGACGGAAGAACAAGAAAAACAGAGATACTACATTGGTAGAAATTGCAAACACGATGTGAGCAGTTACATCATAAATGGAGTATGGAACTGAATGAAGATTGAGAATGATATTCCTAAGGATCTAAGAGGAGCAATATATCAAGTGGATATTGGAAACAATAGCCATAAAGATGATGCAATATGGATGGAGACTGTTGACGGAAGATACACAAATAAATCTGCTTGGAATATTGTTAGGCAGAGAAAAAAATCAGATCCATCATCAAAACATCGACACAATTTGGCACAATTTCATTCCTTTTTAGTTTGGAGGCTATTTCTTGGCAAACTGTCGTTTAAAGAGGTAATATCCAGATTCAATGCTAACAATCAATCTAATGATTTTAATTGTTATTGTTGCAGGAACCCCACAAATGACACTATCAGACATGCTTTCATTGATGGAGAGGTGACAAGCCAATACTTATATTTCAATTCTTTTATATTCAATACTCACCTTCTCTATATTTTTCAAGGAACATAGATCATGCATTGCTTGAGGCGCTTCTCAGATAGAAACTCTCTACTGCACTTCAACTGGTTACACCTGAATGTATGTCTAATAATCATGATGCTGCTACTCTCCTTTGTATATCCTAGCAAGAAAAAGTAATCCATGTTAGCTAAAATTGTACCCTTCTTTTTCAGCCATCTGAAGTAATCTCAAACTCTCCCCGATGTGTATAATCAATGAACTACACATCAATCCCCAATTAGTTGGGGTCAGTAATAAGAATCTGTCTTTTCCAATCCACTCTATTAGTGTATATAATATTCAGGGGATTGATCAAATTACACAATTTTATGCAAACATTAATCTCCTTCAACTTCCTCCTTCGCCACGTTCTGTACCCTCTCTGTATCGTGAAGTTCAGCATACAAATAATTAAGAATTTAAAGGGACTCTAATCTTCACCGAAAAATAATTTTTTTCTTGAAGGTAGTAGATTATCTAAATTATCACTAAATACTACTCTTATTCAAAAATTAACAATTGTAAATAACATTAAACCTTAACCCATTGTATACGATTTTTAACAAGTCAAAATCTACTACAAGTTAAGGTGTCTGATTTTTGTTTTCCCGTGATTCTTACAAGGAAAATTTTAAGCTGGCAGATGCAAGATGAAACAAATGAGAAGATTTAAGTCGATTTATTGTACACACATCGTTCATAGTTGAATAAAAGTTTCACAAAAAAGAGGACACGACTTTGACTTACGAACAACAACAAATTTCTCAAATTAGAAAAAAATAATATAACACAAAAAAAAGAGGCTTACGATCAGTAGCAAAGTTGAAAAACTAAATGTTCCCATTCACCAATACATACAAATAAGGACTCCAGTGTCAATGGAGAGAACAATTCCTAATTGCCATTTTCACCACCAACTGAACGAGACCTCACATTTAGGGCTCAATGAATGTCGGCTCGTTCAATACATAAACGGCTTAATTATCTGAAGATTCTCAAAAAATGTAACTTGATGATGAAGAAAAAATTCCACAGAAGGAAGAGAAGCCAAGATGATGGTGGAATTTTTACGTTTTTTGATGAACGACTTATGAATGAAATTTAGGGCAGAATCAGATACACTTGTTTTGAAGAAATTGGGCGGAAATAGATTTATGGAGGAAATGTTATTATTTTAAAAAGTTTATGAAAATTAATAGGGCACATTTGTATAGTGTTGTTTTTAGAATTATAAATATACCACACTTAAAAGTGTAGTCATATTTATAAGTAAGTGTTTTAAATTATTATATGATTTGGCAATGCTTAAAACGTGTACTCGGTTATTTTAAAAAGCACGCTTTACGAGCGTTGCCAAAAGTCGTGTATAAAAGGCCACACCTTAAAAGTGTGCCCTTAAATATTTTTGGCAACACTTCTCAAACATTGTCAAGAATTAGTGTGGCTGTAGGCTGAATTTGTTGTAGTGTACATTGTGCTGAGGTGATGCAGAGGCATTTAGGCCATGTGATTGAGGGGCTTCACCTCCCTTTGCCTTTCCTTCCGTGACAGTATGGAAAATGCTTGTGCCATAGTTGGTAGAGTAGTCATCATGAGGATGTTCCCACGTATGACACTGTACATCTCGATCAAGCCCATCAGAAACTGTACGAGTCTTCTATCTTTTTAGCCTTATGCATTTTGATTTTTCCACCACAAACACACACACAAGTGCACTAACAATTGACATCAAGAGTGTTCATTTCCTCCCATAATTTCTTCATTTTGGTATAATAACTAGTGACATCTAGAGTTCCCTGTACAAGATCATTAATCTCCTTTTGCAGTTGATAAAGATTACAACCATTTGTCTGATCATATCTAACCTCCAATTCCTCCCAAAGCTCCTTGGCATTGTTGACATATTGCAATCTATCTCGCAGATCTGGTGAAAGAGAATTCAGGATCCAAGAAGTCACCATATCGTCACACCTTTTCCACTGCATGAAGGTTGGATCTGCAGGATCTGACCTCACGACTTTGCCATTGATGAATCTAGTTTTACTCTTAACAGATAAAGCCCTAAGAACAACGCGTCTCCATGACCTGTAGCTAGTTCCATCGAAAACAACAGGAAGCAAGGTAGAACTTGCACTTTCTGAAGGATGCAGGTAAAAAGGGCTAGCAAAGTCCAATCGAATTGGAGTGTTGGAAGTGGTCGTCTCAGCTAGAATTTCACCCATAGAAGAAGATGGGAGTATGATCGCAAATAAGAATATAGTCACATACGAAGGACAATGCACATAGAAATTGTGAGAATAAACTCACAATGAGCAAAATCATATCGAAGTAGAAGAACGACAGTGAAATCGTTCAGAAAAAAAACCAGAAAGAGGAGCAAGTTTGAATCGAAGTAGAAGAACAACAGTGAGATCATTCCGAAAAAAAAGAGGGGGGGATAATGAAACAGAAATCAACCCAAACCTCACGATGAGAGAAAGGAGCAGGAGGCACCTCCAAGCTCTGATACCATGATAAAACCAACAATATAAGCTGAGAAACAATAACCTTCCTCCATTAATTGAGGTTGAGCTTTCACCGACAATCAGAGATAAAAGGAAAGATATTATTGAGAATCTGGAAATTGAAATAATCAATACAATGTTTGTGTGTATATATACACTGATAGGCGTCTGACACATCTAACAAACCTAACCAACTTGCAAGGGTGAAATTGTAAAAATCTTTGTCATGACCCTTTTGATTACGTACTCTTATTAATTCCATGAACATGTATGACCAGAATTTTCTAATTCTACGATAATGATAATTCCACGATTCTCGAAGTTTGGATATTATCTCCCCATTATTAAATAAAAATATAACTTTTAACGACTACAAAAATCTTTGATCGACTGGATTCATATCCCTTGAAACAGAGGGAGTATTTGTTAATCAATATACATGTAAGCTTGTTTAATAGGCCTAATCGGGTAAGCCCTGCCCATTAATATTTTTGGTATTGATATACTAAATCGGGTCAAATTTGATTCTTCAATAATGGATAGGACTGATACCGATCAAACCAGTGAAAGAAGTGAAAAAAGTTGATCCGTGCTCGGTTAGGGTTTTGCTATCAGGCTTGATGGGTCGGGCCCAATTTCTAATAATGGGCCGAGCCAGGCCGGATTGGAAAATTTTCAAAATGTCAATATTTTAACATTTAATAGGATCCTAAAAATGTCAAAATTTTAGTTTATTATGTATCTTATTTAAGTTTTTATTATTTGTTTTAATTGAAAAGAATACAATTGTTAAATAACGGTTGGAGAAATTTAGGGGAGAGACATTTTTTAAAAAGGAATAATTGCTTAAAAGTCTCATTGATACGTCCAAACTTACACCTCAATTAAGAGGTATAAATGGTCGAAGTCAATTTATAGAACTCAACGTGAGTTAAGGTCGATCCCACAGAGAATTTTTTACAGAAATGATTTCGCTGTTGCGTTTTACTCAACTGTCGTTATTATTTCCTAAGGAAATAGTTACGAAAAGTAAAATTGGGTTTAGCTATAAAGCTCTAGTAACCAAGGTTGTTAACTAAGATCTAATGTAGCAATTAACAGAATATCAGTTCTAAAGTTGTTCGATAATTAAATGAATTTAGGATTGTGTTCCCCATAACGTTGCATCTAATGTTCTTCCGTATTTGAGTTTCAGGCAATTTATCTCTACAAAATATAGGCGAGCTAAATATATCTGATACTTCTCAGTCTAATCAAATAATTTTCTCTCAAGTCCTCTCGGTCCAAGAGTGTTACACGTTTTACCCTCGCTTACAATAGTGTTAAAGTTCTTTTCTCTCGAACTCGAATTTTGACTCCATTTCTTTAGGTTAATTTAGCTTTTTCCTAACTATCATTTTTCTCTTGAACAAATGATAGATACAAGCTCACCCTAATGCGTGCACACATTATAATACATGAATAATGAAAGCTAAATTATACTTTGCAAATGTAAATCGCCTTTCACTCGTTTTAAGGAATTACACTTAGATTTACGTCATAGATACCACAATCCCACTTGTGGTATGTAGCCACTCATGATTTCACGTAAATATACAGAAGAATCTCATGAAAACATGATGAGAAAAATACTTACAAAAATAAGCAAATCGATACACACTTTGATAATTCAAGAATCGGAAAATTCAACTTCCAAACTTAATTCGATGTTAATCTTCAAAACCAAAAGCTAAGAATATTTTTAAAACTTGTTCTTCGTTCTAGATAAAATGAGATAAAAACTAAAAACGACCTAATTAATTCAAATAAAGTGTTTTAAAAAGAGTCCTACTCGAAGTAGGACTGAACTATCGGACACTTCATGACTGCTTCCACGATCCTTCAAGGGCTTCATGGTCCGTGAAGCCCTTCGTAGTCTACACTTGGACTCACCCAAAACAGGTTCTTCAAGACCTGTACACTGAATCATTACCACGAACACCATTACAACTTGTGACAATGACCACGGTCTGTGTAGTTGTCAGTGGTCTTCACTTGATAAATTCCCTCTTCAACTTTACAATGCCCCTTCACTGTATCATCACCACGGACACCACTATGACTCGTGACAGTGACCACAGTCCGTGCAGTTGTCCGTGGTCTTCACTTGGTCAATTCCCTTTTCAACTTTTCATTGCCCATTCACTGGCTCATCTTCACGACTCTTACCCCGTACCGTTGTGAGGACCACGGCCCGTGAGGTTGTTCATGGTCTTCACTTGGTTTAATTCTCGTTCAGCTCCTGCAATCCTCAGCACTAGTTCAACTCCATGATCATCTCCACGATCAGTAGTGAAAACCACTGCCCGTGAGGCCGTCTGTGGTCTTTATTTCTAGTTTAATTGAATTTTCATCTTTTCTATCTTCTTTCACTTCCACTTGTTTCACCTGTAAAAACACTACCAAACACATTATATCCACATAAATACACTCGATTCTAGTATTAATTCTTAGTTTTCAAGCATCAAATGTGCTAAGATTTCACGACACATCAACTTAGAACCATTACTTGTCCTCAAGTGATGAGAAAACAATACATTCAGCCCTCAAATCATTCAAACACTTTTGAAACTGCGCAACAGCCATCTGAAACACAATTTGTATCCAAAACCATGAATCTAACATGCAAGGATCAATATATGACATCTCATTACTCACAGTCGATCATGCTTATGCCTGTGAACTATTAGCTAACACAATCTACTCTCAAATGCAATCATTGTGTCCTCACACCAAAGAAGTCCCTCACTCATGATAATTGTGACTAAGTACTACACTTGCACTCTCAAAGAAATTCTAACACTAACAACAAACTACCATAGGCTTGCCCTTGCTTTCTATGCCCTATCTTTCAAAAACCCGAAATAGGATCACTGTAGGACTTTATCGGCTTGTAACATAGGCTCAGGCTAGGGAATGGATATTTGGGTTTGTGAGTGACTAGTCGCTTGGTTCTCCAAAGTTTCATTTGCACACAACTCTTTTCTGAGCGATTCCCTTTTTTTCTTCATTCCAGCACATCTCAGCAGCCATTCTTTTCTTTTTCTCTTTCTTTTCTTCTTTTTATTTTATCTTCTTTTCTTTCTTTTTTTTGTTTTTTTATATGCATTCAACTCACTGGTTGAACCTTCTTTTTCACTTCTTCTTTCTGCTCGGATTGCAATCACCCTCAACTTAGGCTTTTCGCTTGAGTTGTGACATCGTATCTTCAGAGACCAAAGTATATGATATTTACTGGGTAAGAACAAAAACTGATTTTTAGGCTCAAGTCGGGTTCAAGTGATAAACTTTTTATTTGGTTCCTTTATTTTTTGGCTTTTTTTTCATGGCTTAACAATGATGGCCTACTGATCCTTTCCTATTCGGTTATTCTCCAATTTAAGCAAGACTACTCGGGCAAGTTCTAGCTTCTGCTCCTAGCGTTAGACTTCTAGCAAACCTCACACACACACATGACATAGGACTACATTCTCCAGTTTCTTGGTTCACCAATTTATTTCCAGATTAGCAATGCTCAAAACGCGAGTACCTAAAATGTCATCTAAAGATCCTAATAGTCAAATCTCATATCAAGGTAATCATTTGACACAGATTAGTTGCTGCACAACTCAACACACAAACACTTCATATTTTTATCAAAACACAAAAACAAAACAATAGCAGTTTTCACAATAAACATAGAGTCAACCTCCATTCATCCTAACAGCTAGAATGGTAGGTTGCTCACCACCCCTCCCCAAATAAAAAGACTTTGCCCTCAAAGTCAATGACGAAGAACAAAACAGGGCTATGAGGAGGGGTCATACCTGCAACGCTCTAGGCACCGGTAGCCAGATCAGCATCGGCACCCTTATAAACGGGTGCACTCTCAGAAACCAGCGGCAGGATCAGGCTAACTACCACTCACCGGGACAGGTACTCCACTACCAGAAGATGCAGATAACACTACATATATCACTGTTGTTGCTCAAGTGTTTCTTTTTCTGTAGATTCCTTCCTTGATGCCCTGCGGGCTTTATTTTATTGCCTTTTTTCTTCTCTGGACAGGTTAGCACAACAGGTAGCTCCTCATCATATTCTCCGGCTTTGTGTTTTCTCTTGCCAGACTTACTTTTGGGTAGTTCACCCCAAAAATCGTCAAGTGATTGAGTGGAGGGTGCCTGACAGAGCAATTGCATCAAGGAATCTGGCATGATCGGAATGGGCACCTGTACTTGCTTTTCAGCTAGTTTAGCAACTTGAGCTCGCATCTCAACCAATTGTGTCTGGAAATCTTCAGTGTTGATTGAACCAACAACTTGCAATCGATCCTGGTCAAGGATCTCCAGACCATCCATCATGTCTTTTAAAACAGTCAACTCCTTCCGTATCTCATATTTTATCCACTTTTCCATAGTTAACAAATCTTTCTCTATTAGCTGGGGCATCTGGTGTACAATCTGGTCAACTAGGGTCCTGGTCTAGCACTGATCTGCAACCAATTTCTCAAGGAAAAGCATAGGAATAGTGACATAGATACCTGGAGCCTGTGAGGCTGAAGCTGGTGGTGGTGGTGGTGCCTCTGTAGATGGCAGTGATGACTCCCCCTATTCGGGACCTCTATCCACATGTGGGATGTCAATTGGTACGTGAGGAATAACAACCAAAGAACCCACAACTCCAGATTTCACACCAACGAGATGGTTCGCAACATCTTCGATTTTAAAGGCTTGGGTGAGTCTGAATGCTTCACCCCATCTATCAACTAGCCTGTTTGGAGGAATGTTCGCTTGTCGACATAGTTTCCCTATCAGACAGGGAAATGGAAGTCCATCTTTCTTATTTAATGCACTGTCTCTCATCTCGGTCGCTATAATCCGCCCCACATTTACCGGATAACCAACCATGAGGCACACTACCAAAGAAGCCAGTGAAGGAGACAAGGTATTATCATTAGCTGTAGGTCTCAATTGTGCCCGGACAACTGCCCACCATACCTTAGCTGGAAAAGATATTGAAGCTTTAGTAATGAGTGTTGGCGTTGCTGTGACCCAAACTACATTCTCCCCATCTATGACAATTTGCCTCGCAATCCAGCGCAAGACCCTCTCTCGAGAACTCTGAAACTCCATTTCATTATCACTGGTGACCGCATGATGTTTTCCCTAAAAAAGGCCACTGAAGCTGGTGTAGTGTATTCTAGGCCATGCAACATCCTGTTGATAGTAGCCTCAGAGATATCTATCGATTTGCCCCAAACCATAATTGAGTTGAGTGGACCCCAGGTACTGCCAATGTCTTTCTGCCCCCGTTTAATTGTCTAAGTTTCTGCAGCAAAGTTCATCAATGTAGTTGTATAAGATGCATAAAACTCTCTGCCAAGTAGCTAGAATATTCTCCAGGTGCATTGTTTATCCAATCAAACTGATGAAACTAGAAGATCCGATAAATGTCAGGGAATGCTTTGATATCAGCCACCACCACTCTAGTCTCAAGCATGATTGATCTCTTCTTGAAACTGCCAAACATGGTCACAATTCCATTATTAAAGAAGTCCTCGCACCTACCCACAATCCACATAGAGCAGAAATAGTCAATGAACTGTTGTCTCGCTGCGGGATCAACTTCATGGATGTTCACATATTGCACCATGGTGTCATCGGTGGTGATCTCTTCATCTTCTCCTAATGCACCTGCCTCTTCCCGCGCTCCATTTTCAGCTTCTGTGTTTACTGCGGGTGGAGGTGTGGTTGCATCTTCCTGAGAGGCACTTGTAGACTCTGAACTTCCTCCCGAACCATTATCAGACTGGCTACCTTCTTCCTATCTACTTTCGAAACTGCTACCTTTCTCTTCAGACTGGAAAGTAGTGTTCTGGAGGATGACCCTCGTTGTACTGGATATAGTAGCTCGAGGTGGGTGATCTTCAGGTGTAACATTTATCTGTACCTCCAAACTACTAGATTCCTGAGTATGATCACCTTTGGATTGTGAAGCAGTAGGTGAGGAAGGTGGAGCTGCGTTCTTTCGTCGGGAGCCATAGTACCTGAATAATGCAAACACCCATTAATGACCAATTCAGTAAAACGACACACTATCGCGTACTCAGACTTCCCCTGTAACGCCTTGCCTTAAGAAAGCCGTCACCCAATCTATCATTGGAAAGGGTCACGAAATCAAACTACATAAAAGAAATAAAAATACAGAAAGTAAAACTAGATTTTTTTAATACAGGAGCCAAGATGGGTCGTGGTGGGTGCCACGGTCCGTGAAGACCCTCGTGAACATTAGTTGGTGATTTGACTCTGTGGGTCAGTATACTAGAATAGATTATAGACGACTTTACGGTCCGTGGAGTGAACCACAGTCTGTAAAGACCATCGTGATTCTCCCTAGTGTACTTCTCTTTTGCCAAGTGTGGTCCACGAGGGGTGTCACGACCCATTGTTGATTCCACGGTCTGTGAAGCCCATCGTTGACTTACACTTGGCCCTTCTTCAGTGCTTTTTCCTTCCAACAACAACCTATGCCCAATTTCACCTCATCAGGAAGTTACGAGATCTATTAACACATGAGTTCAACCAATCTACCACATATATCAATCGTCATTTACATCAAACATAATTACAACCTAACTTTGATCATAGCCACATGCACATGAATGTGATTTTGCCCTTTCAACAGTTTTATTTACACAATTCATTAAGGCGGACATGCTTGGAACTCCTTTGTACTCAACTTCACACTAATGTCAACATGTACCACTAGTTTATCCCAAATTCCTCATACCCATACACAATAACCATTAGATTTACCCACTTTAAACCTACCCACAACAATTCAATAGCACAATGACAGTATATCACATAATATTGTTAAAATTTGATCAACTAATAATAATTCTAACTTGTTTATAGATAAGATCAAACTTGTAACAAGTGAATAGAGAACTTACTTTGAGGAAGATCACAATTTTTGCCCAAAAAGTAAAAATATGACTGTCCCTTCGATTTCGTGACACTAGCACACTAGGGTTGGAATCGAGGATGAGTATAAGAAGTTTTAGAGATTAGAAACTATAGTATGCTTTTAGTAACCGTTATAGAGGAGAAAATAGGAGGAAAACCCGATCTTTGGCGCTTAGGAAGTACATATACGTTTTATTTTCAACTTTGTTTCATGCGCGGGTCGGGTCGTTTTACTGGTAATGTTGGGTTGTGGACAACGGATTATGAAGTTGCCCGTGAAAGGTATCACGATGCGTGAAGTCTTCCGTGAACCTAACTTCGGAAAGCAAACTCACTTGAGGTTCATGAGAGGCTAGACGATCCGTACAGGGTTGACGGATCGTGAACCCTTTCGTGAACCATATGATGGCAAATTCCAGTAGCTTCCTTGGGTTGGTGTTGATATTGATGAGACGTGAAGTTTCCCGTGAAGGACACCATGACTCGTGGGACTGCTCGTGAAGAGCTGTCCGCACCCAGTTCCTGCAATTCTTAGTCCCAGTTTTTCCTGCACACATCAACACACAATGACTCTATATAAACAAAGAAAAATTGAGTAAAAGTAAAATACCTATTACAAATACAATCTTGGGTTGCCTCCCAAGCAGCGCACAATTTAACATCGCGGCGCGACGCAGGTTACTTGATTACTTGATTACTCAGACTTCATCAAGTTTACATTCCCCAACTATCTTCACTTCTTCAAGAACATCCAAGTATGCCTTAATTCGCTGACCGTTGGCATTGAACCTCTCACCCTTGTCATTCTCAAGCTCAATAGCACCCGACTGGAACACCTGAGTTACCTTAAAAGGTCCAGACCATTTGGATCTCAGTTTCGCAGGAAACAGATGAAGTCTGGAGTTGAAAAGCAACACTAAGTCACCAGGGGTAAAGGTTCTCTTCTCAATATGCTTATCATGATACAACTTCATTATCTCTTTGTACAGTGCAGACCTCTCATACGCTCTCAAATGGAACTCATCCATCTCATTAATCTGATCCAGTCTCAGGTTTGCTGTTTCACCCCAACTAAGATTCCGCTTCTTTAAAGCCCAGAGTGCTCTATGCTCAAGCTCAACCGGCAAATGACATGCCTTTCCAAACACCAATCGGTATGGAGACATACCAATAGGCGTCTAGAAAGCTGTCCGATATGCCCATAGAGCATCATCTAACTTTCATGCCCAATCTGTCCTGTTGGCATTCACTGTTTTAACCAGAATCACCTTAATTTCTCTATTGGACACCTCCACTTGGCCATAGGTCTGCGGGTGATAAGGTGTTGCCACCTTGTACTGTTTAACCCCATATTTGGCCAGAAGCGCGCTGAATACTTTGTTGCAAAAATGGGAACCGCTATCACTGATAATGGCTCTGGGTGTGACAAACGTTGAGAAAATGTTCTTCTTCAGAAAACTAGCAACAATCTTGCCATAATTCTTAGGCAAAGAAACTTCCTCAACCCATTTGGACACACAGTCCACTGCCACCAATATATACTTCTGCCCATAGGAGCTTACAAATGGTCCCATGAAATCAACTCCCCACACATCAAATAGCTCCACCTCCAGAATATGTGTCATGGGTAACTCATGGCACCGAGAGATGGCTCCTTGCTGCTGGCACACATCACAACTCCTTACTATGTCCATCGCATCCTGATGAACTGTGGGCCAATAACACCCACACTAAAGTACCTTGTGGGCTGTCCGAGCGCCTCCATGATGGCCACCTACTGGAGAGGAGTGACATGCCTCTACAATGTGCAACATCTCAGCTTCTGGGATGCATCGCCTAATGATATTATCAGCACACACCCTGTAAAAATAAGGTTCATCCCAGAAATACTTACCGACATCATGCATGAACCTCTTCCTTTGCTGAAATGTCAGCCTCTCAGGCATCAAATCACTAACAAGAAAGTTAGCAAAATCAGCAAACCAAGGAATACGATCAAGAGTAACGGCTAATACCTACTCATCCGGAAATGAATCATTTATTTCGAGCTCAAGTTCCTCTTACGTTTCAGCCTCCAACCTAGACAGGTGATCAGCCACCTGGTTTTCACAACCTCTCTTATCCTTAACCTCAAGATCAAACTCCTGGAGTAGCAATACCCATACCTTGGTTTGGCATCTTTCTTTGCCATGAGGTATCTCAGAGCTGCATGATCCATGTGGACTATCACTCTAGTATCCAGCAAGTAAGCTCTGAATTTCTTGAAAGCATATATACACCACAGCCAGTAGTTCTTGTTCAGTGACCGTGTAGTTTTGCTGTGCTCCATTCATTGACTTGCTAGCATAATAGATCAGATGGAATATCTTGTTGCGCTTTTTCCCCAACACAACTCCTAAGGCAGTACCACTAGTATCGCACATTACCTCAAATGGCTTAGCCCAGTCTGGGCCAATGATTACCGGGGTAGAAATCAACTTCTCCTTCAAGCATTCAAAAGCTCTTAGACATGCATCATCAAAAGTAAATCTCACCTCCTTTTCCAAAAGCTTGCACAAGGGGTATGCAATTTTCGAGAAGTCCTTGATGAAACGCCTATAAAACCCATCATGTCCTAAGAAGCTTCGAACACCCTTCACACATATAGGGGGAGGCAACTTTGCATTCACCTCAATTTCTGCTTTATCGACCTCTAACCCCTTTTGTGATACCTTGTGCCCAAGGACTATGCATTCCTTGACCATGTAATGGAACTTCTCCCAGTTCAACACTAGGTTGGCCTCCTTGCATCTCTGTAAGGCCCTGTTAAGATTAAGCAAACAATCATCAAATATATCACCTACCACTGAAAAATCGTCCATGAATACCTCCAGAGTGTCCTCCACCATGTCCGAGAATATAGACGTCATGCACCTTTGGAAAGTTGCTGGTGCATTACATAGTCCAAATGGCATGCGTTTAAACGCAAAGGTGCCATAAGGACATGTAAAGGTGGTCTTTTCCTTATCTTCAGGAGCAATTGATATCTGGTTGTAGCCAGAGTATCCATCTAAGAAACAGTACCACCCTTTTCCAGCTAACCTGTCAAGCATTTGGTCCATGAATGGCATCGAGAAGTGATCCTTCAAGGTCCACTTGTTCAGCTTCTTATAGTCCATGCACACTCGCCATCCCGTGACTGGTCTTTGTGGGACCAACTCATTCTTTGCATTTGCCACCACTATCATACCACCTTTTTTGGGTACACATTGCACTGGGCTGACCCAGTGACTGTCAGAAATGGAGTACACTACCCCAACATCTAACCACTCGATGATCTCCTTTTTGACCACCTCTTGCATTAGTTGGTTTAACCTCCGCTGGTGCTCAATGCTTGGGTTACAATCCTCCTAAAGTTGGATCTTATGAGCGCATATACTCGGAGGTATCCCGATGATGTCAACAATGGTCCACCCAGTTGCCCTTTTGTATCTTATTAGCACTTTGATCATAGCTTGAACCTATTCATCATTTAAATCTGCAGCCAAAATCACAGGCAAAGTGTTGTTAGTGCCCAAAAATACATACCTCAGGTGACTGGGTAATTGTTTCAATTCCAGCACAGGCGTCTCTTCAATGGATGGTTTTGCTAGAGGGCTTGGCCTGCTTTTCAAATCTAGGTCCAGTTTCTTTGGAGCATAAGAGTGTGCTTACATACCCCGTAAGGCATTTATGGTTTCCACATAGTTAGTCCAGAAATCCACTTCAAAATTCATCAACACGACTGCTAATGTTTCAACATCTAGCCTCTCCTCAATGGTTGCTCCCATATTTTCTTCATCAATAACTTTTATCGCAGACACCACATTCATGTCATGTGGCTGTTTCTTTGACCTGCAAATATTAAACTTTACCTCTTCTTTGTTGAGTCTGAACTTTAGTTCTCTTCTCTCAACATCTACCAATTGTCGTCCTATGGCAAAAAATGGTCTTTCCAAAATTATGGGAACCTCAAAATCAACTTCGCAATCCAAGATAACGAAGTCTGTAGGAAAGATGAACGTCTCCACCTTTACGAGTACATCGCATAGGATGCCCACAGGTTGCTTCACTGACCTATTTGTCATCATGAACCTCATTTCTGTGGGTTTTGGAACCTTTAACACCAGCTGCTTGTAGATGGCCAGCGGCATCAAGTTTATACTGGCCCCTAAATCACACAAGGCCTTCACAAATTCGATTGATCCGATGGTGCACGGTATGGTGAATGCACCCGGATCCTCTTTCTTCTATACCAGAGATCTGGTAGCAATAGCACTGCAGTGATGACATTGTCAGTCAAATCATAGTTACAACTCTTTTCTTTGTGACCAAGTCCTTCATGAACTTGGTATATTCTGGCATGTGCTCTAGTGCTTCCACCAATGGGATATTCACTGATAGATGTCTCAACATGGTGATGAATTTAGAAAATTTCCCATCTTCGGCTTTCTTTTTAAGCCTTTGAGGGAAAGGAGAAGGTGGTCTTGGGATCTGCTGCAAATGCCTAGTTCCCTCAACCCCTTTCTTTGGTGCTCCTTCTTGTTTTTCTATTGGTTGAGCATCCTCCGAGTCATATACATGTTCAGCTTTGGTCTCCTCTCTTCTAGTTTGCTCCACCACCTGTTCGTTTTTAGTACCTACAGAAATTGGGTCATTAAGAATCTTACCACTCCTGGTGGCGATAGCCATGCAATGCCAGTCCTTCTTAGGATTTTGAATAGTATCACTTGGTAGTGAATCATTCTTTCTCTGGTTCAGTGATGCTGAAAGTTGCCCCAACTGCTGCTCTATTTGCTTGATGGAGGTAGTGTGATAATCTACCAGTTGACTCATATTGGAAAAGTCACCTCTTATCTCCGTCACCCCTGCATCAGTTGACTCAACTTTTTGGAGCACCTTAGCCATCATGTCTTCTAGATTAGACCTGCTGGAACTACCACTTGCCCGGTCTCTATTACCTGGGGGCACATACACACCACTGCGATTATTTCTATACCCATCTCTATTCTGCCAGTTTTCCTGCTCTCTAGTTGCCGGCCTGTCATACTATCTTTCCCTTGAGTAGTTCTGACCTGCATTTCCAAAATTGTAACCCTGGTTTCCCGAGTTATAATTCCGGAAACCACCTTGGTTGCCCAAGTATTTAGCCTCCTTATCTAGATCAATGTCTTGATATTCATACATGTTTGGAGTTCCTACAACATTTACCTTTTCATAACTCGCAACAATATGCTTCGTGAGCAGATCTATCTGGGTCCTCATGTGTGCCATGTCTTGATCTCTTTCTTCTTCTCTTTTCCTTTGTTCAGCTGAAAGTTCAAAAGTGAACCCAAGATCCCCTACTTCTGCATCCCTGGTGTACCATACCCTATTATTCTTAGACACCTCATCCATCAAATGCATGCTCTCTGAGAATGGCTTCCTTATGAATGATCCTCCACACACTGCATCAACAACAATTTTAGTAATATAATTTAAGGATCTATAGAAAGCCTGTTTTAGATGTCTCTCAGTGAGACCAATGGTTTGGACACTTCTTCAGATTTTGGTTGAATCTCCACCAAGTGTCATGCATCGCTTCTCCTGGTAATTGCATCTGGGCACTTATCTCATCCTTCATTTGTAACTCTTTTGATTTTGGAAATAATCGTTCCAAGAAGGATTCCTTCAGTTCAGTCCAAGTCCTGATTGAGTCATCAGGCATCTTATTTAACCAATTGGTCGCCTCCCCAGTAAGAGACAATGGGAACAACCTCAATCTTATTGCTGTCTGGCTAACCCTAACAATTTCTTGCGATTTGTATATCGCCACAAAGTTCATCAGATGTTGATTAGCATAATCACCAGCTTCTCCCCTGAACATACCTTTCAGATTCAACAGTTGAATCATAGTACTGGTGATTGTGAATTTCACACCTGGAGGTAGTGCAGGTAACACTATCGCTCCTGTGGCTCCAGCTCCATCCTAGTCTAAGTCATCCTCTTCATGCATCATGTGAGCTGGATGCTATGCTCTACCCCTTGGAGCTATTGGTTGGCGGTGGGGAGGAATGATTTCATCTACCGCTATGTTTTCTTCCACCACCCTAGGCGGGTTGTCCACAACATTCTATTGAATACCTCTTGAAGCGGTTTCAGCTTCCGGTCCCAATCTTTACCTCTAAACCTCAAGTTCTTGTGCATTCACCATTTTGCGGAGTGTCTTCCGAAGTTCTAGGTCGTATGGGATCAATGTGGCTCCCTTACTTCTGGTATTTGGCATACACTATCGAACTGACCTGAAAGATACACTGACAAAGAACAAGATGTAAAATTAGAAAATATAACTACACGTCGAATGAAATTCCTTGACAGCGGTGCCAAAATTTGATACGTCCAAACTTACACCTCAATTAAGAGGTATAAATGGTCGAAGTCAATATATAGAACTCAATGTGAGTTGAGGTCGATCCCATAGAGAATTTCTTTACAAAAATGATTTCGCTGTTGCATTTTACTCATCTGTCGTTATTATTTTTTAAGGAAACAGTTATGGAAAGTAAAATTGGGTTTAGCTATAAAGTTGTAGTAACAAAGGTTGTTAACTAAGATCTAATGTAGCAATTAACAAAATATCAGTTCTAAAGTTGTTTCGGTAATTAAATGAAACTAGGATTCTGTTACCCATAACGTTCCATCTAAGGTTCTTCCGTATTTGAGTTTCAGGTAATTTATCTCAACAAAATACAGGCGATCTAAATATATCTGATACTTCTCAGTCTAATAAGATAATTTTCACTCAAGTCCTCTCAGTCCTAGAGTGTTACACGTTTTACCCTCGCTTACAATAGTGTTAAAGTTCTTTTCTATCGAACTCGAACTTTGACTCCATTTCTTTAGGTTAATTTAGCTTTTTCCTAACTATCATTTTTCTCTTGAACTAATGATAGATACAGTCTCACCGTAATGCGTGCACTCATTAGAATACATGAATAATGAAAGCTCAATTTTACTTTGCAAATGTAAATCATCTTTCACTCGTTTTACGGAATTACATTTAGATTTACATCATAGATCGCACAATCCCAGTTGTGGTATTTATGTCACTCCCCGAGCCTACACCCTAGACGTGGCCGGCACTCGAAGACCATTGTTGGCCTCAAGCGAACCCTTGGCCTGGCTTACTAACTCAGTGGAAGACTTAACTCATCACATACACATTTATGAAGTAACTAAAATGTTATAAAGGAACATTCAACTGGCCATTAAGGCAAACTCAAGTCTTAAACGATACAAATGAAATGAATAAGACTAAAGAACTAACATCTGACTGTCTATGAAGCCTCTAATAACAACTGAGATGGATGTTGGGACAAACCCCACAACATCCTAATAAACTACACTAGAAAGCAATGAAATGGATCCTCCGAAAAGCAAGGAGGCTTACCAACAGACTCTGAACTGCTCACTGGATCAACGATGCGTCGGAATGCCGATCCTAGTAACCTGTGTCTACATCATAATAAGATGCAGGCCAACTGGCATCAGTACATTGAATGTACGAGTATGCGAGTTGGAATGCTAAAACAACATAGGCTTGAGAGGGAAATCTGAAAGAAACACTTACCTTGGCTCTTCTCAACTCATGAATACTTACTGAACTCATTTCAATATAAAGCAGTTTAAACAAGTGCAATATAAAGAAAAGCTGTTTAAAAACATGATGTCAACACTGTGTATATACAAGGATACAACATAACTCTGAAATGTATGTAAAAATACAATAAACTGATGTATATAAAAATACAATAACTTCTATGGGAGTTTCTCTAACCGACAACCATCACATAAGATCTATAGTGATGATACAGTGATCTACCTCACGCTGCCAGCGCAACCTATACCCGGCTAAAGGCATAGAACCTGAACTGCCTAATGGATCCACTAGTCTATTTCGAAAAGGATTCATCTAAAAAGTATGACCCTTTTCTACCCATGGTGGCTACATGGTTCTATGGTGACGTGAGTTATCTAAACTCATGCTCGTCCCCAATTCGGTGCTCAATACTACTCCCAAAATATACTGCCTCTTATGTTTTAAAAACATACTTCTTCTGTGATTTGATATTAGTGCTCAAAAACTTAGCTCAAAGGCTATCTTGGAAATCAAAGTTTCCCCTCTTGCTTCATTTAGAAAGCGATTACTTTTTCTGAAAACTAGCCCGAAGGCTCTTTGGAAATCTCAGTTTCCGTTCTTATTTAAATGTGAAAACATTT
>JAJOOR010014773.1:0-36945 GCA_036250505.1 Solanum acaule
TGTTCATACTACCCTTTGTTGACTATAAATAGAGGGATTTCCTCTCATTTTTATTCATTAAAAAAAGACTAATTTCCTACGAATAGTCACAACAATTTCTACCTTCATGTTTCTTAATTCATAAATCACAACCATTCACTCCTTATAAATTCTTTGGGATCTCTTTTTTGTGACAATTTGAGATCATTTAAGATTTTCATAAATGATTCATCTCCAATCCATTGATATGTTTGGCCGAAGTTCTTGGCATTGGAATTTAGGTATTGATTTTATATTAAAGAAGAAAAGAAGAGAACAAAGAAATATGCAATTATCTATGAACTTTGCTTCACACAAAAATCTTCTATATATAGTGTGCGAGAATTTTTATTTTTTTTTCTTATTTTGTTTCTTGAATAATTTCTTTTGTGTTTTCATTCGAGAGAGAATTTAAATACACATATTGTTCATTATTTCTTCTAATAAAATAAAGAGATAAAGATGTGGGAGAGACAATAATAATAAACAAATACAAAAAAGGCACATGATTGGGGTAAGATATTTCTTCTTTGTATTTCCATTTCTTATTCTTTTAACATCAAATCAAGGAGTTTCTTCCTAATTTTTGTTAAAACATCGGGCATCAACGTAGTCTATTGAATTAGAAGTTTTGATGCTAAGTCTACTGTTTCAAAAATAAATTTTCACTTTTACTTATAATATGATAATATAACCATGATAATAATTATTTTTTAATAGATATGTAAGTAAAAATGAATAGAAAAAGTAATTTGCTGGTGGCAAGAGATTTCAGTCAAATGAAACACTAGGGTGAATATATCATGAACATATATTTTCGCCTTCCTTCTTCATTGGCTATAAATTGATCCACATATTTGTACTTTTATATATTTATGTTGAGTATGAATTATTTTATGCATGAATTTCCTATTATTTTGTGTTCATTTTGATCGAAGAAAATGTTATGTTACAAGATACACTCTTTGCTAGCTCTAGAAAAATGAGATTTTGAGAGTGACTAACTTTCAATAGTAATCATAAGAAAGTTTACATCCACTATTCATAGGAACTTATACTTTATCATTCATTTTATAATTGCTTACTTAAATTTTCTAATTTTTTATATTCACATTATTTTTAAAAATAGTGTAGTACATGAAAACAATTAACTCTATGAAAATCTGTATTAATCATTTAAGAGTTTTTGTCCAATATTCTTTCAGTAATAATTATTTACTAAAAAACTTTAAATTAGGAATATTAATTCTATTTTACAACATCGCATACTATATGAAATGATACACACGTGCAACGCACGTGCCGTGAAACTAGTATTACTAAAAGTAGGAAGAGTGTAAGTCAAAAGTTGAATTGCGAAAATACCCTTACACTAATTTTTTCATTAAAAAAATATATATTTTACTAACTTTTAAAATCAAATCAATAATGACAATTAAATGTTATTTTTCTTTTTTCTTAAATTTTTGACATATTTTCTTAATCTATTCTTCTATATATATATATATATATATATATATATATATATATATAAAAGAATTTCTCTAGCTACTTCCATTTATTTGCATTAAAAATTTCAATTGAAAGTAAAAACATCTTTAAGGCATTTTTCTTTAAGAGATCACAATAAATATTGACTTTTCATTATTTTTCTTCAACTCTATTGGAGATTAACTCTTCTAACTTCCAAACGTTGTGCCTCCCAATTCAATATATCACTACATATACTTATAGCTTCTAAAATCATTTCAATTTTTTAGTAAATTTTAATTTTGAAGCTGCTGATATTTTTCTATTGGGCTATATCAGGTATTGTTTCATTTCTATTAAAGAAAATTTGTTTACTTTATTGATTCTTGTAATTTTTCATAATAACTTCTTCTTCTTCCATTGATTATCAGGCTTTCAATAAATATTCTTTTCTAAATTTGATTTTTTTCATTTGTTATTGATAAAGTATGTCTGCTTCATCACATATAGAATTGATTTAATTTGTGTTTCAATTGCATTGATATTCTTTATTACATAAAGAATAATTTTATTTTTTATTTTTGTTTGATAAAATACAAATAATATTAATTGTTATTTTGAAGAAAAAGAATGCTACACCTTCTGCACCAATAAAGCCATACGTAGAAGTAAATAAATACAACATATTTTTGTATGTATCATTATAACTTTTATTTTTTCGGCATAATTATTGTAAATTTTTATTTTATTTTTGTACCATTTGTTAGTAAGGAATAGATGTCTTAGTTGTAAGCAAACTACTTGGCAGATTTAGATGTTAAAATTTAAATTTTGATACAATTTTTATTGTTAAATTTGAAACTTGTAAGTTAGTTATATATGTCAAAGAACTAAAAGTATACTCTTTTTTTCATTTCTTCTATATTCGGAAGTTGATTAAAATGAGGAATTGAGATATGATTATTTCTTACACAAAATTAGTTAAATATTAAATAACTTTTTAAATTAAATTTAAACTAACTTTTTGATTAAATTTATAACATAATCTGATAAAAATAAAGTAATAACAAGTACCTTGACATGGGTGTCATTCAGGTATTCAATCCAAAAGAAAAGATATTTTTTTCTTTTTGATCATTTTTTGTTATGTCAATCCAAAAAAAAAGAAGATATTTTTCTTTTCTGTTTGATCATTTTTTGTTATGTCAACACACTGTGTTAATTTATTTATTCAATTTAATAGTAATGAAAAGAAGTATGTATCAACTATAATAAGTGAATGTATACTTTATTTGTAGCTTCAATTTGATATAAAAATGAAATTTGTGATTTAATATTATGTCAAATAATTGAAATTAATATATTTAATCTTCATTGCGGTTCTTTTATTTTCAAAAATTAATTTTATATATATATATATATAATTTAATTTTAAATAATTAAACAAACATCAATAACTTAATACTTTACTTAGCAAACTTACTTCGAAATTTGAATTTTAAACTTTCAAATTTAAACATTGAAATTTTAAATTTGAAAGTTGAATTTCGTGTTTCAAATTTAGTTTGAACTTTCAAATTTGAAATTGGAAATTTTCAAAACTTAACCAATCTTAATTAGTCTCGAGGAAATTAAATTTGAGTGAGTGTTACCATTTTTTCCTCAAGAATAAGACCGTTCCAAGATTTTTTCAATCATCTTTATTATTTCCCAATGATTCCTTGGATAAAGAAATTCTAGAATGGTTTTTTTTTTCAGCATAGAAAAAGTTGAAGTCATTCCATCTTGGTTTTGAGAGATTAAAGTCTCTCTCCTTCCTCTTTCTCCGCCTGCTCCTTTGTCTTGAATAGTGATGAGGTGGTGGATTGTAAAGTACAATTGCATTGCAAAATGGGGATTGTTCTTTTGGATGGTAGATTACTCCATTGAAAATTTCAGATCCCACTTTGACATACCCCAAATATCCAGAGACAAATTTTCCATAAAATGACAAACTTGACTCTAGTCGTTTGGGGTCTATCAAAGTGGGATCTAAAGTTCTCAATGGAGCAACGTACCAACCAAAAGAACAAGCCCATCTTGCAACGCGATAGTACTTAAAAATCCACCACCTCACCACTATTCAGGACGGTGGAGAAAGAGGAGGAAGGAGAGAGACCTTAATCTCCCAAAGCCTAGATGGAATGTCTACAACTTCTTCTATGCTGAAAAAAGTCATCCTCAAGTCTCTTTATCCAAGGAAAATTGGGAATTTACAAATATGATTGCAGAATCTTGGAATGATCTTCCGCGTGAAGAAAAGATGGTAAACACACTGAAATTCAATTATAGTGGAGTGACTACTTGAGATTTTATCTCTAAAATCATATAATTTAGCCTGTGTTTCTGTTTGAGTCGTTACCAATTTATAACCATTATGCAGTCATCATACTACAGTATATTGTCATTATTCTTCCTCTTGATAGTATTCAGCAAATGTTAAGAGTATTTTAGCCATCCCATTTGATGAATTCTCTCGTCTATAAATCAACACAAGTTCTTCTCTTTTGTAGAGATCAATACAAAATATTCCTACCATATTATAGTGTGTAGGGTTTTCTTTCTTAATGGATCTTTGTTAGTTTATGTGCTTCCAGTCTTATATTTGAACAACTTATTAAATTTTTGAGATACACCAATATCAAATGAAATATCCTTAAGGATAGTATCATTGACACGCCTCAATCTATAAAATATTCATACATTTTTTGTAACCAAATACCTATCATATGATTTCCGACAAGAGGAGAAGAAAAGACGTTGTTTGGGATACCCAAGAAGGGGACATCAAGGAGAGTGACAATGTATCTATGTTCATCCAATCCTGCCTCGGGTTCTCATTGTAAAGAATCATTAACTAGTTGTCATCAGGGGATTAGGCATGATCAAGACATGGGAGGCAAACGGGCGGAATACATGAGAGAACAAACGGATAAAATTTAGTCACAAGCTTTACCCAAAAATAACAGCAATCAATAGATTCAAGGTCAACTCTCATAATGATAAAATATAAAACACCAAGTAAGAAAGAAGAGAAGCCTGGAAGGGACATTGAGCCACCTGAAATGATTCCTCAAACTTACCGAATGCCAAAGACCAGGATAGATGTATCTACGGACCATCCGCAATGGCATGTCGAGCTTACCAATAACCCAAATAAGTATATTAATGAATTGTCTGGGGTGATACATTGAGTTTATCATCAATGAAAATGATCAACTGCAGCCCAGACCTAAGCCAACGGGCTGCCCAGTATGGTACATCGAACTCATAAGTGTAAAAGCAGTCATAAGATGCGATAAATCAAGTAAAAGTACTTTTTACAACTTTTAAGCCAAAACGGGTCTATAGAACTTCCAACTTATTAAGGTCAATTTCTTTTCACCCAAACCAAGTCATTTCCATCAAAACTCATCCAAGTATAACCCCTCAAAATATTATCACAAACAAATAGATTGTACACACAGAATCAGGAGGAATACATGTCACACCACGGGAGTACTAATCTAGAAATCTTACCAATCCAAGCTTACGGCCTCAGGCCGAACAGTTTAATAAACAACGAAAATCATAACTCAAGGACCCATACCATCAATCAAACCAACCAAATTAATCAAATACAATAAAATACTAAGTTTTACACACACGAACTATAACTCGAGTACTTATCCATTCGAAAGAACCTCCGAGCAATGCCAAGCTACAAACAATACCAAGGGAACACTAAAAGAAACAAAACAATACCAATATATTCAAAGAAATAAAAAAAGAAAAGAAACCCAAAAATGCAAAAAGTGGGACCCGTGCAGAGAGTCACAAAGTTGATTCCGTCAAGAGGTCCCGCCCTACGCAAGTGAGTTGTCCCCCGATAATAGACATAATCCAAGCCTTGATCAAACTAAACCAGCCCCTCCAGATTTTTAGCTTAATTGGAGTCAAACAAAGAATAAAATAGGAAATAGTAGGATTAACCAAGAGAAATGGGGTAATTATCAAACCTGGAACGTGCCCACAAACTTCACAAATGTACTCCAATAAGAATGACTCAAAACAGAACAAAAATGCTTTCAAAATCGCAAGAACATAAAGTAGGAAATGGTTGAAATACATGCTAAGTTTGTTCTTTAAAAGGCTAAACTGCCAGCAAATTTTGCCTTCGCGAACATGGATACCTTGCTCACAAATGTAGAGCGAGGTTTGCAAATGTGGTAGTCTGGGTAGCCACCTCTTAATGAATACTGAGTCCTACCTACGAACGCCAAGGCAAGAGGGTCAACCCTCCATGAACGCGCTGAGGCACATGCGAACGTGGTGGTTCGAGATTCTGAGCTCTTTGAATGCGATCAAAGATCCGCATTCGTGAAGAAAGAACCAGTGTTGCACTAGCAACAACTCAAGGCAAGGAATTTCTCCATTGGGAGTCCAAAACTCGTTCGAATCCCCATCAATGCAAACCAAATATTCTACCTGTATGGAAACGACATTCATGACATAATGGAATCGATGAAACCACCAACCGAGGCCATCTTGTAAAAATGTTCACCAAAGTCAACACTTACAAAAAATTAACAAATAAAAGGCCAAACACCACAAAATCCTCTCGGTTGACTTGAAACCCAAACAAAAGGTTGCTCTAGACTAAACTCAGCATTTCAGAGCTAATCGTGCTGACAAAATTTGATTCCAAGCATGTTTACCAAGAAAGTTGACCCATGTTAGACTTAATGACAAACTTCAAAGATAAAATGCCTAATCTCCAAATGAAAGCCTCAAAACCTAAACCAATCATCACCTTAGAGCAAAATGGCCCTTTCAGAGATGTTGGAAATGACACAATTCCGATTCGACTCTAGAATATCTAGATGTTGACTTAAGTCAACCCTTTCAAGCTTAAAGCTTCCAAAACTCAAAATCTCACACCAAACATAATTGAACAACTAGGGAAGCATGCGACCAAACTCAGCACCACATAAAAGCTATAAGGAATCTACAGGATGGTGAAAAATAAGAAAAGCATGCATAAAAATAAAAATGACCCCGAGGGTCATTACAAAGAATTCCACTAAAAGGAATTTTGTCTGCAGAGAATAAGGCTAAAAATATGAGGATATCAGGTCCATATATCAAGATCAGTCTCCCAAGTAGGCTCATTGATAGGTCGATACCTCCACTAAACATTTACTGATAGTATCTCCTTAGACCACAACCACCTAACCTGCCTGTCTATAATGGCCAAAAGTCCCTCCTCAAAACTCAAAGTATCATCAAGCTGAACTGACACCCACTAAAGCACTTGAGACTCATTCGGAACACTATTCCTTAACATAGAGACATGAAATAAAGAAGGAACACTCGAATGAGATAGAGATAAGTCTATCTCATAAACTACCTCTCCTACCCACCCTAGAATCTGAAAGGGACCGAAGAACCTGGGGCAAAGCTTGCCCATCCTCACAAACCTCATCATTCCCTTCAGTGGCGACACCTGTAGGAACACACAATCACTAAAAATGAAATCTAAAGGTCTTAGCCTATGATCTGTATAGTCTTCTGCTTACTCTAGGCAGTAAAAAGTCTTTCCTCGATCACATATACACTATATGTAGAATCTCTTAAAAAATTGGAAACCCATGGCCTTACCTCTAACGCATCAAACCATCCCACAAGGAATGGCATATACTACCATATAACGCCTTGAATGTTGCAATATGAATGCTCGAATGGTAGCTACTATTACATTCAAACTTTGCCAAAGCCAACGACTGATCTACTGGCCACCAAAATAAATAACACAAGACTATAACATATCCTCCAAAACGTAAGTAATCCTCTAAGACTGACCATCGATATGAGGGTGGAAGCTGACCTGGGTACCCTACTCTCTCCAAATAGACCTCTTGAAATGTGAAGTAAATTGAGTACCACAGTCTGAAATGAAAAAATATGGCACCCCATTCAAGTAGACAATCTCTCTAAAGTAGAACTGAGCTAATCTCTCCGATGTGTAAGTAGTTGCACTCATGTAACCTAAATTGCCTCGACGCATAAGCAATGAGCCGACCCCACTTGATCAATACACAACCCAAATCGATGCCGAATGCATCACAATAAACCTTGAAGTCATTGCCCTCACCAAGAAAAGTCAATATAAGAGCAGTAGTCAACAACTCCTTGAGCTTCTGAAATCTCAACTAACGTTTTCCAAACCGCTTAAATGGCACATCAAGGTGGGTCTACCGTGTCAAAGGTGTTGGAATATTTGAGAAGACCTCCACAAATCGTCTGTAGTAGCCTACTTAACTAACGAAGCTTCGAACCTCAGTCACTGAAGTGGGCCTAGCCTAACCACAAATAGCTTCTATCTTCACTGGATCTACCATGAAACCACCCTTGGACACCATGTTCCCCAAGAATACTACAGACTCAAGCCAAAACTCACATTTTTAGGACTTGGCATAAAGTCAATATCTCAAAGTCTGGAGCACAATCCTCTAATGCAGCTTATGATCACTCTTTCTCCTCGAGTATAAATGAATATTATCTATGAACACAATGTCGAAAACAATCAAGATACATCATGCACACCTGCGTCAGTAAGTACATGAAGGCGGCAGGGGCATTAGTCAACCCAAAACACATCACTAGGAACTCATAGTGGCCATACTGAGTCCTAAATGCAGTCTAAGGGATGATCACTTCCCTAATCCTTAGTTGATGGTAACAAGACCTTAAATCAATCTTCAAAAACACATCGGCAACCTGACACTGGTCAAATAGATCATCAATCATAAGCATGCGGTACCAGTTCTTCACTGTCACCTTATTCAACTGCCTATAATCAATACACATTTCCATTGTACCGTCCTTCTTCTTCATAAAAAGAACAGGAGTTCACCAAGATAACACATTAGACCTGATGAACTACTTACCGAAGAGGTCTTGATATAGAACACTAAGCTCCAAATGATCCATATGATATGACAGAATAGAAATAAGTCGAGTACTTAACTCAATGTCGATAGGGAATTCAATATCACTCACCGGGGTAGGTCGGTAGGAAACATATCTGCAAAATCACGGACAACTGAAATGGACTCAACTAGAGGAACCTTCTACTCACATCAAGCACATAGGCCTGATAAGACAAACACCCACTAGTCATTATCCTCTGAGCCTGAACGAAAAAGATCACTTGAACTGGTGTGTTGCTTCAAGAGACCTGCCACACCACTAGGGGACTACCAGGCATGGCTAAGGTAATGGTCTTAAAAAGAAGTCTAAAACCGCACAATAGGGAGATAACTAGTCCATGCCTACAATCAAATCAAAATCAAGCATATCTAAAATCATAAGGCTAGCCTGGGTGTCACACCCCTGGATTGTAACTAAGCCAGATCAAAACACATGATCCACTACTAAAGACTCGCCCACGAAGGTCGACACATACAACAGCATTGCCAAAGGCTCAGAAATCATTCCCAAACAAGAAGCATGATACACAGACACAAAAAAATATGTAGAACCAGGGTCAAATAAAGTCGAAGTGGGCTGATGGCGTAAAAGAATCATACATGTGATTACATCATCTAATACCTCAGTATGTGCCATCACTAGAGCTGCAAAAAAATGGCCATGTCTACATCTACACTGGCCATCAATCCTACCACCTGACCAGCCTCCCCGGGGACAACCCCGAATACCCTGTTGTCCACTGCAACAATCTTGACTCTGACCTTGACCTCTAACTGAAGGTGTTGTTGGTGGAGCTAGTAGAGTTGGCTATGAGACTGGAACAATCTGTCTACGTAAGGGTAATTTCTGGCTAGTGATCTAACTCACCACAGTAAAACAACCCAAAATGATCTCATCCTAGAAGAATGGATACCATTACCTAAAGTACTAGTCTAGGACCCATGACTCTAGCTAGAGCCACCCTCACTCCGCTATAGATATGACCCTCTAAGCTTTGCAATAAAGACTAAATAGGACAAATAGATTGACCCTACTAAAACCACTACCGAGCCCAATCATGTGAATCTCTAGGCCTGGAATGGGACCCACTACAGCTACCCTCATGTCTAGCTCTCTTGTCACTACCCCCTTGGACATCACTACGGAGCTGCTCAATAGTGCGGACATGATCAACAACATCTACAAAGGAGCACCCCACTAAGACCATAGAATGATCCTCAATCCGCAACTATAGTCTCAACCCATGAATATAACAACAAACCATCTTTTCATTTGTAAGTAGAATCATGGTGTCATGGTGGGAGAGCTCACGAAACCTCGCCTCATCCTCTGAAAGAATCATGGAGCCCTTCTCCAACCTAAACAATTGATCATGAAGGTGATTTCTGACGCTGCGAGGAATGAACCTTGTCAAGAATGCCTCAGAAAACTCAGTCCAGGTGATCACATTAGACCCAACTAGCCTAGTCTCAATACATGTACGCCACTAGTATGTGGCTGGACCATCAAGCAGATACACTCTGAATTCAGCTCTTCTTAACTCTAAGAAACCCAAGGTATGTAGCCACTCACGACAAATAGTCAGAAACTCATGGGCATCCTTACCCATAGCCCTAGAAAACCTCAGAGGCGAAAGCCTCAAGAGCACTCTGAGCATACTCTGCTCCTGTAGTAGCATAAATGTGGCCACAATCATGGGTTGAGCACCCCCTAAGTGGTATATGGACTTTGGGTGCCTTTGTTGTAGGCTGATCCTACTGACCTGGTGTTGGTGTAGGTGTCGGTACTAGCGCTGGTACTGGTGTTGGGGTTTGGTGCATGCCCACAACCACTGTCAAAAGCTTAGTAATGGCTGCCTGGAGCTCTAGAGCTTCTCATGACGCAAAGTAGACCCTAAGAGTAACATGACGTATAGAACCTGAGAGGCCCTACAGAAGCCACTTAGCATACATCATACAAGATAATAAAAGTAAAGAGTTAAATAGTAGCTGATTGAATAACGCTATCAAAGACACTTCATCCAATTCAAAGCGTCAACGATCGTTAGTTAGTAATATAACCCAACTAAATGAGTTGGGGTCGAATCCCACAGGGAGTGGTACGTGTTTAAGATTCAATAGCGAAGCATGAATATGTTCAAGTCAATCATAGAAAAATATATTTACGAATAAAAACATAATTCAAATTAAGGGGTGACACAAGTGTCAAATAACGGGGTTTTGGTTTTAACTATCAGCTACAACAACAACAAATAACACTAATTAACAAGTAATGAGACGGGTTCTTGGGATTTTAACTAGACATCATAAAAAGATAGAAATCGTTACCAAATTGTGTTTCCATCAACTGGGTAAGATTAATTTCATCCTTACAAAGGTTTAAGTTGAAGAATCTCAAAGACCCACTTCCAATTTCTCAAAAATGGAAAACTTCAATTCTTCAAAGCGAAGGAAAAGTTTTGTCTCAAAACTAAGAGTTCCAACTCCAAAATTGAAATTATTCTATATTATGAAAACTGATAAACTGATCCTGATCTTAAACTAAAATGTTCAAAAACGTATTTATAGTCGCCAAAAATATACTGTAAAGGACCATTCGGCGCAGTAAGTCGGGATCGCCGATCAACTCGGCGATCCGCCCTTTGGACTGTTCCATTGCCTTTTTGCTTTGGCCTTCAGCATCCTCAAGTTCTGAAACTTTGGGCGATGCAACACTGCATCGCGGAACCACTCGGCGACATGCCGACTTCTCCTTTCTATCACCGACTTGATTTTATCCTTCAGGGTTTGGCACACTAGAACTTTAGGCAAGATAATAGCCATTCGGCGAGTCGTCCAATGGATTAGGCGATCAACGGGCCTTCTTTTCTTCGTTCCTTGAGCTGCCTGTTCCCTTTTTCCCATTAGTGTCCATGCTTTGTTCCTCAATCCAAATACCTAGAAATTAAGGATTTTACATCAGTTATTGGCACAAAATAAGCATTTGAGGACAGTAAATCTACCCAAATAAAGCCCTAAATGATTCCGAATTGTGGACTCATCAACACCTCCAACTTAAACTTTTGCTTCGATCCTCAAGCAAAAATCAAGTTCAGTTGTTCAAAAAGGATGTCTCAAATAGTGCTACACAAGACTCAATCATGAATGCACCCAAAAACACTCAACTTACTCATGCAAGGATCAATTGTGCACTCAAAGATTCAAGTTGTGACTTACCATTATCAAAGATTCTCAAGTTCACAATAATTGCTTCAAATGCAAGTTCAACCTCAACAAAGGTACTCATATGCCCTCACACAAAGAATGATTCCATATTCACACACAATGGTTCAACAATTTATAATTCGAAAATCAAAAACAACACTCACACTCACAAAGATGAACACATGCATGACTTCACCCATAGTTTTTCCCTTATTTTCCAATCAACAATTGTTTCAGCTTACTCAAGATGACAAAGGTCTTTTCAAGGCTTGTAATGGGGCTGAGTGTAAATGTATGGTCATTTAGGCTCAGTGGTTGCTATCCTCATGAAATGTGGTGTGACAACACTTTTCTTCCCTTTTCTTTATCATTTTGATTCATGCTCAAAAGTCACCCCATTATTTACTTTCCATGGACTGTTGGACACCCCATTTCTTTTTGCATTTTCACAGCTTTATTCCACAACTTTTTCATTCTTCATTTCTTTTTCTCTTTTTTTTTTTGTATGGAGGGATTCCATCTTTTTCAAAGCCATGGGTCAAAGGGGACTTCTTTGCATTTCTTGATTTACCTTCTGTTTTCACCACACCTCCAACTTAAGATTTTGGCCTAAGTTGGCTATTCAAGCAAACCACAAATCATGAGGATTATGCGTAATTGATAAAGAAAGGTCACAATTTCATCAAGTTTCTTGCAAGGAAAGGGTTAAGGCTCAAAAGGTGTTCAAGTGAAGTTCACACACTCACAAAATAGGCCACAAAATATGTATAATGTCAAATTGTTTTACTCTATAAAGTTGCCTAAGATCATTTCAAGAGATTGCATCACTTAGTCAACTGGACCAACAAGGCAAATTCAAGGTGTCATCACACATGGTTCATAGTAAGCTTATGACACACAAGGCATTTGCACCAATGTCAAACAAGAATCCACACTCTCGCTAGTGTGCATTATTCATCACAAGAGACTCAATTTGATAATTGGCTAGTCACAACGAGATGAAAAAAGTTTACATATTGTCTATGCAACTTCATTTGGCCTCATCGTAGCCGCATATTCATTTTTATTCGATTATGAGCACTACAAGTCATCGATATTGATCAAGACCGATACTCAAATTTGCAAGAGAATAACCACAATCAAACATAATGAAGAGGTGGCACAAATTTTTTTGGAAGGGTCCAAAAATCATTTACAATTAAAGTGAGGAGCCATAAGCTCAAACATCCACAAAATACAGTGCCAAAACAATCAATAGCACAAAACCCAAATATACAGACATAACAATAATCACAAAAGGTGGGCCTTACCCCACCACAAAACAAAATCTATTTGTCCTCAAATGCAAGAAAATATCCACAAGTCAATAAAAATAAGAAAGAGAGGGAGGTAAAGAGGGATCCTGTCTAAGCAGTCGCTCTAACTGTTGGGGCATCAGTTCCCGATGTAGTACTCTGAACCTGGGAATCAGTGCCCGGAGTCACCTCAGAATTACCAGCTCCACTGGACCCACCCATGGTGGTATCTCTCAAAGAGGTCTGGCGCGCAGTCTCGAACATGGAATCCTCCAGGTCAGCCAGGTCATTATAAACCTCAGCATCATGCACCTCTATCTGCTCCTCATCGGTCTCCGCCTCCAACTCATCAGCTGCCATATCATCCCGATGTACATCTCCAGTGGTGGCCGGAGGAATCTCAGAAGTCTCTGGAGAATCCACATCATCAGCTGCCTCCAATAGGGAAGAGAAGTCAATGGACTTCAACTAGTCCACGTCCTTTCTCAGATCCGCAACCTTGGCTTTCAACGCCGTAACCTCAGAAGACTCCCCCTGTCTACTCTCACAAGCCGTGACTCTCACTGTCAAATCATCAGCAGAAGCCCGGAGGGGAGTCAGTGCAGCTAAAATAGCAGCCTCAATCATTCATGGTACAACAGCCTCCAATTTAGTAGCTCTCACATTCGCCGAGTGGGATAAGTGTCCTATCTTAAGGAGGGAGTGATTTTCATGGGCTGGGCTGAGGGAGAAGCACCTGGAGCCTATGAAGAAGAAGTAGGAGCAGATGTACCTGAAGTCCCGAAGGCTAGAGTGGGCAAAGATGACTCTGCAGGTATCGAATCAATGTCCACCTTCGAGAACGTATCCACCAGAGCTGCTCTCCTCATGTCGGCCTCCTCTCGTCTGTATTCGGCCTCTATACGCCTAATATCCATGGACGAGGAGGGAGTGACCTCAATATCTCTCGTATCATCCAAGGGAACTCCAGCACGTTGGCATAACTCCGTGATCAAAACTGGGAATGATAGAGAAGTCTACCTCTACTTGGTCCTCATGGCCATCTCCTGCTCAAAAAGGAGTCCTAGGTTGATTATCTTCCGGGATATGATTGACCCAAGGCAGGCCATCTTAGGGTGGCATAGGATGGACTCGTTCTGGGATAGCATGATGGTACTGCTAATAAAGTAAAACCAGAACCGAGCAGCAATATTCAGATCGCTCTTCTCAATGAGGACCCTTGCCTCGATCTACCTCAGGGTGGTATCGGAAATCAACAGAGCAAGCCATCCCTTCAAGGTATCCAACTACTGAGTAGAGGCAGGCTCTCATATGCCATTATAGCTCTGAAACCCCTGTTGAGTACAATATTAATGTACTGCATCCGACTTCCTTTCACCAGACCATTACCAACTTAACCGGTCTGAATTCGATGGCCTTCTTCTTCCTTTTTAGCACCAGCTCTCTGTATCTTGTATAAAACTCATGGACCCATGTAAGTATGTACGGGCCTCCGGGTCTAGTGAACTGCTAAAAGCGTTGATAGTGAAGAGTGTCCCTCACTGAGGAGTCTTTGCCCTCAAGACCTTCTGTGGAAAGTAGCTTCTCCTCAAGGATACTCCATAACTCATCGGCTTTCAGTCTATTGAGTAGCCTGGGAGGAGGGACCACAAGTGGCACTGGTTCCACAGGAGGTGCCGGAGCTGGAACTGTATCTGTTGGTGAAGGAGTGGTAGCTGCTGGGACTCTACATGAGTCAGAACAAGATCTAGCACGGAGCTCTTTCCGCCTGGATTGTACTGGTTGGTCGTCCTTTGTCTCAGATAGTGCAGCTGGGAGTTGTTGGGCTCTCTCATCCTGCCGGAGTTGTGCTCTGGAACCTCAGCAACTGGCTTCTTGCCTTGCCCTTGCCTCCTGTTTGAGGCACTGTTCTTTCCTTTTTAGGAGGCTTGGTTCCCCCTTCGTTTATGACAACTCCATGTGCCCGTTTATGGGGCGGCATGTCAATGTTGGTCCTACCCATATCTGCAAAACCATCAAAGAAAGTGAGGAACAGTTCAAGCAAAAACACAAAAGAATAGCTGCAGACAGACTTACCGATCCGGTCGACGAGTCGCCGAATCACTTTGGCGAGCCAGATCAGGCTCGCCGAAAGGATTGGCTAAAAAATTTCTCAGACAAATGGCATACCAGCGATGGGGAGGCCCTTTCGGTGAATCACCGATAGCATTCGGCGAGCAAGGAATAGTCAGCCGAAAGTTATAGTGCATTTTAGGGATTAGGGGCGCAGAAAAGGGCGATGAAGGAAGACATTCGTGGAGTCGTCGAGTGCACTCGGCGAATTTAGGCTTCTCGCCGAAAGTTATAGAACCGAACTAATAATTTAGCATGAAATTAAAGGCGATAAGGGGAACTTCGGTGAACCGTCGAGTGGCTCGGCGAGCTCGACCCAGCTTGCCAAACGACCCAACGTGCCTACTTTCAATCGAACTTCCCAAATTGAATCCCGTAGCCCCCGAAAATAAAATCAAAACATGCACTATTTACAATTAAACTAAGACCCATTACACCCATGCCCCCGGATACTCAGACTTCTCCCGGTTTGGCCAAATTTGGCCATTTGATGACTTTTGCCCTTAAAAATGACGTCAACCGCTCTATCATTGGGCAAAATACATCATTTAGCACAAATGTGGGTTACTTAGACTTCACCCGACTAGACCCAACAACATGCAAGCACTACCCCGCCATTTTAATCATTTTCAAGCATGACAATTTTGGGAATTGAACAACAAAGGCATTACGGGAAAGGAATTCAAATTAAAACAAGCACACACATTTCCAATTATGATCAGAGAGGACCAACACACATTACTAAGATAAGAATCATTGCATAAGAGTCAAAATTGCTAAATAACGATTTGAAGTTCGAAAAACCAACCTTAGAATCTGAACAGACTCTTTGAATCGCTAGGCGATAAAGAAATCCAACTACAAACACAAATTTGATGACTAAAATGCGATAAAAATGTAAAACATATGGTAAATATTATGCGGGTATGAGTTTGGGAGTACAAAAGTGAGGGAAAGTGAAAGAGTTTGAAAGTTTAGACCTTTGGCCTTTGAAAACCGTCCAATTCTCGCCTATTCAGTGACAAAAATTTGTTCGCCGACCCATTCGGCGACACGCCGAGTGGGCACTTACCTCGCCGAGTTTTACATGACCTCCAGTTAAACTGGTCGACAATTTCTAATATGCTCCTGGGCTCGCCGAGTTTTACAAACTCCAATTTCAAAATGTCTTGAGTCCAACGGTGGTCTAAGTCAGGATCGCCAACCTCTTCGGTGATTCACCGACTGGACTTTTGCTTGCCAATCTTCTCTTTTCAAACACATTCTACACTTCAACCTGCAAAATCAACACATGATTATTTCTAAAACACAAACAGAAATAAAGCGATAAAACCTTGGGTTACCTCCCAAGAAGCGCCTAAGTTAACTTCGTGGCACGATTCAAGTATCCACTTAAATTCCATTTTGGGGTTTGCCTCATTTTCATAAGGCAACCCTTCTTCTGGCTCTAGGTAGAGGCAAGACAACACTTGGTCTATTTGGGACTCTGGTAGCTGAATGAACATGGAATGAGAGGTTGTCATTTGATTCAGCATTAAGACATTCTCTTTTATCTCCTCCAACACTCGGTCGTGCTATTTGACTTTGTGTAGGCTGAGTGTGAGGACCTCTTCAATTTGCCCACCTTCTTGCTTGTTCATCCTTCGATACTCGTGAGGGGGGATGTACCTGTCCTTCTTTTGGACACTTCCTCCAATTCCATGACTTTCTTGGCCAAGACATCCAGTTGAGTCAACAATGTGGCCAATTCTTGGTCTTTTTCTGTCTCCTTGTTTGTCTTACTCATGTCATCAAGGAGTTGGGCTACTGTTTCATAGGGGTGTTGTGTCAAACAACTCGAAAACAGTTGATCAATTGTGCTTCTATTTTCAGGGCCAAGACCTCTGTAGAAGCATTCTAGAAGCATCTTTCTGGAATTCCATGAGTTGGGCACTGCTGCAAGAGAGCCTTAAATTGTTGCCACAACTCGTAACTTGACTCACCCTCCAATTTACTTAAATTTAAGATGTTCTCCCTAAGCATCATCATTTTCAAAGGAGGGTGTTCCATTGGTTTGTCGTTGCTAAAATATTTGTTCCTTTATTCTGTGCTAAACAAGCAACACACAAACCAAAACTAAAAGTAAGTTCAACTATAACTAACAAGAACGAAATTCAACTTAACTAAAAATCGTAACCAACACTACTCCCTGGCAGCGCTGCCATTTTGATTTAATTACACTATCGAAGACACTTCATCCAATTCTAAGTGTCAACAATCGTTAGTTAGTAATATAACCCAAATAAATGAGTTGGGGTCGAATACCACAGGGAGTGGTACGTGTTTAAGATTCAATAGCAAAGTATGAATATGTTCAAGTCAATCATAGGAAAATATATTTATGAATAAAAACATAATTCAAATTAAGGGGTGACACAATTGTCAAATAAGGGGGTTTTGGTTTTAACTATCAGCTACAACAACAGCAAATAAGACGAATTAACAAGTAATGAGACGGGTTCTTGGGATTTTAGCTAAACATCATAAAAATATAGAAATCGTTACCAAATTATGTTTCCATCAACTGGGTAAGATTAATTTCGTCTTTACAAAGGTCCAAGTTGAAGAATCTCAAAGACCCACTTCCAATTTCTGAAAAATGGAAAACTTCAATTATTCAAAGCTAAGGAAAAATTTTGTCTCAAAACTCAGAGTTCCAACTTCAAAACTGAAATTATTCTATATTATGAAAACTGATAAAATGATCACTGATCCTAAACTAAAATGTTCAAAAATGTATTTATAGTCGCCAAAAATATGCTGCGAAGGACCATTCGGTGCAGTAAGTCAAGATTGCCGATAAACTCGGCGATCCGCCCTTTGGTTAGTTCCATCGCCTTTTTTCTTTGGCCTTCAGCATCCTCAAGTTCTATAACATTGGGGGATCACACATTGCATTGTGGAACTACTCGGTGACACACCGACTATTCCTTTCTTTCGCCGACTTGATTTTATCCTTCAGGGCTTGACACACTAGAACTTTAGGCAAGATAATAGCCAGTCGGCGACTCGCCCAATAAATTAGGCTATCAACAAGCCTTCTTTTCTTTGTTCCTTTAGCTGCCTTAATCCTTTTTGCCCATTAGTGTCCATGCTTTGTTCCTCAATCCAAATACCTGGAAATTAAGGAATTTACATCAGTTATTGACACAAAATAAGCATTTGAGGACACTAAATCTATCCAAATAAAGCCCTAAATGAGTCCGAATTGTCGACTCAACAGTAGCATTTTGTATTAAAGGGGTTGAAAAAAGCAAAATTCTAAACATAAGTCTCAAAGCCATCTATTACATCATAAAGAAAGTGATTGGGACGTAACCCATATATCATATACAAAGTATGAAAAAAAAAATGACATGAAAGCGATAAAGGAATCTTCGCCCTCGAAACATGAGGACTCACCAAGCTTGAAAGCTCAGACAAAACAACTAGACATGAGTATGGGGTATAGGAGCGTCAGAATCTACATTAGCAAAACAATGTAGGCACAAGTATGCATGTACATGCAATGTACCAAGTATGATAGCAATACATAGGAGTTATGAAATCATGCTAGAAAGACTTTATATGACATGCAATGACCAAGCTAAATCATAAAATAACATATTAGAAAACATGTCATAATCATGGTCAATGCAAGCTCAACATCTTATAAAACACTTGTGAGATACTTTACAAAGTAGCCTTAGTTCATTATTGTGGGACGTTTGCCTTAAAATAACATATACCATGTGAGATATAACATGGAATCTGGTGTCTATCCCACATTGAAAAGAGATGTCCTTACTTGCCAAGGTAACAACAATTAAACTTTAACTAAATTAGATCCACTATCTAATGTCTATCTAAGACAAACCTATTTTGATACATAGTTATGGGACATGAATAATCGCCGTTTGTCCACTCGGTACTAAGCATAAATACCACGGAATAATCATTAATCTTAACTTGTCTTATTATCCATGGGAAGGAAAAATTAAGTAGTCTATCCAAGATAGAGTTCATTTAGAATAGCTCCTTAATCTTGACCAACTTAGGTGAGAAAACATTTCAACCTTATGAATCTTTTTTGTGAGAAAACCCTTTCACAATTATGTTTTGAATGGTATGTGAGAAATCCTTTCACAACAACAAAAACAACATTAATGCTTTACTCTCAAAGCAACCTTAAAGTATTTATCAATTTCATAAAGAAAACATGCATATATTCATAATTTCATCTTTCATAGTTCATAAGCTTCATCATATCATAGTATACAAATTATGGTTCATGCATGGGTTCATGTGAAATCAACTTAGAAAGTGTAATTACTTCAATTCATGTATAAAAAGATAGAAAACTGTCAATTGGATCATAATTTAAAAGAACTCATGCTATTGAATACAACCCTAACTTCAATTGGAGATTCTAACTTGTAAAATTATAGAATTTAGGAACCCTACGGAGGAAAGGACTCCATGGGTGAATACAATATACCATGATGTCAAATACTAACAAATATTGGAGGATTGGAGAATTGTGGTTGAATCTTGGTACTTTTTCTTCTTCCTTAGACTTGAGGGGATTTAGGAGGATGACTTCGAATAGTTTTAGGGAATTTTGGATAATGAGTTGAAAGTGGTTAATTTAGGGGTTAAAATCATTATATAGTATAAGGAAAAATGATATTGTTTAGTCATTAACCAATTAGTGAAAAGACTAAAAAGCCCTTCAAAATAACTGCCGAAGGTTTGGACCTACGGTCCGGACCATACTGGTCAACCGTAGAAAGTGATTAGAGATTCTTAATTTGTCCAACATTTGACGGAACTGATGTAGGGCTCGTAGGTTTTCCTATGGACCTTACATGCTTACCGTAGAACCTAACTTTATGCTTTAAAATTTCACAAAGTCTAGAGTCACCTACAAGACCTATCTACGACTCGTACAAAGGCTGACGGACCATCATTGTGAACCGTAAAAAGGTTATTGAGACTTTATTACAAAAATTTATTTTTCCCCAGTTAATACAGTTGCCATCTACAGCCCGTTGAAGCTACTATAGTCTGTAGATGGGACCCATAGACATAGACACCAGCCCAAAATTGTGTTTTTTTCTGATTTTCCAAATTCGACGTGTTACAATATCTCTCTCTTGGGAGCATTCTCCCTCGAATGGAACTCAAGTCATCATAAGAAGGGTAAAAAGAAGATCTAACAGCCCAGCAACAATACATCTTAATCAACAACGCATAACCAAGGAAGAACAACTCTAAGCTCAAACACATTCAAAACATCATTTCATAGGGTATACATGCAAATCTTTCTCAAATGCATTTAATCATGAAAAAATCAATGAAGTTACCTCATTTTCTTAAAAATCAAGTTTTCATGAGAATGCATGCATGAAGAAACACAAGAATAACTAAGACACATGAAACCACAAGAGTAAACCATGAGGAACTAGATACCTCAAGCTAAAATAGGGTTGGAGGGAAAGAGATAAGGATAACAGGACTTCATATCAGTCGGTCTCCCAAGTAGCACCCTCAACTCCTTGATTACTCTATAATACTTTCACGGATGCAACTTCCTTATTTATATGCCTCTTAACTTGCCGGTCCAAAATATCAACTGGAACGTCTTCATAAGAAAGATTCTCTTAACTCCCAAACCTTCACAGTAAACAATAGATGTCGTATCTACAACACATTTCTTCAACAAAGAGACATGGAAAACTGGATGTACCAATGTTAAATCATTCAGAAAATCAAGTTCATAACCAACTTTACCAATACGCCTCAAAACCTAATATAGTCCCACATAACATGGACTAAGCTTCCCTTTCTTCCCAAACGTCATCACACCGTTCATGGGTGAAATTTCAAGTAGACCAGCCATTTACATCAAACTCAAGGTCTCTACTTCTTACATCGGCATAGGACTTTTCTTGTCTTTGAGTTGTCTTCAACCTTTCTCTAATAAGCTGAACTTTCTCCATAGCCCCATTTGCCAACTCAGGACCTATAAAGGCAACTTCACTAACTTCAAACAAACCTATTGGAGATATAAACCACCTACCATAAAGAGCCCCAAATGGAGTCGTACCAATGCTTGAATGATAGTTATTTTTGTAAGCAAACTCAATCAAAGGCAAATGATCATCCCAATTACCAACATATCTTCCAAAGTTTGGATAGTACGCCCCGCTTGCCCATCAGTTTGAGGGTCAAAGGTCATACTAATCTTAACACGAGTACCAAGACCCTTTTGGAAAGCCTTCCGAAATTGAGAAGTAAATGGGTACCACAATCGGATATAATGGATAAGGTCACTCCAAGCAACCTAACCATTTCCCTCATGTACAACTTGGCATAGTCCTTCACTGAATAAGAAACCTCAATGGGGATGAATTGAGTCGATTTCATCATACGATCCACAATAACCCATATCAAGTCATGTTGCCACCAACTGTGGGGTAAACCGACAATAAAGTCCATATTCAAATCTTCCTTCTTCCGGAATATTAATATCTTGGGATAAACCTCCCGGATTTTGATGCTCAACCTTCAGTTTTTGACAATTAGGACACTTAGCCACAAATTCTGGAATATCTTTCTTCATCTCATTCAACCAATAGACCTCCCGCAAGTCACGGTACATCTTGGTGGATCCTGGGTGAATGGAATATCGAGTACTATGGACTTCTGATAAAATCTTCTCTCTCAGATCATCAAATTTGGAAACACACAACAACCCTTGATACATAAGTACACCATCTCCCCCTTGGGAAAAAGCCTTAATAGACTTTTAATGCACATCTTCCTTCAATTCAATAAAAATTGAATCGAGACCTTGCTTGGCCTTCACATCTGACACAAAACACGATTATGCACTATTATGTACCAAAACACCACCTTTGGTGGAGTCAACCACCAAAAACCCAATAGGTCCAATCTATGAACATCTCGAACCAACTTATTTATACCATCCTCAATATGAGCAATCCTACCCATTGATAACCGACTAAGAGCATCCGCCACCATATTTACCTTGCCAGAACAATAGAGGACACTCATGACATAATCCTTTAGTAACTCAAGCCACCTCATTTGGCGATGATTTGGATCATTTTTCTTAAACAAATATTTCAAACTTTTATGATTGGTAAAAACATCAACGCAAATACAATATAAGTAATGCCTCCAAATCTTTAAGGCAAAAAAGATTGTTGCTAGTTCCAAATCATGGGTACAATAGTTCCTTTCATGCATCTTAAGTTGCCGTGAAGTATAAGCAATAAATTTCCCATTTTACTGAAGGAAATAGCCTAACACAACATTTTACAAATCATAATAAACCACAAACCTAGCAGATCCTTCCCATAATGTCAACATTGGAATGGAGGTAAGTCTATATTTCAATTCTTGGAAGGTCTTTTTCACACGCTTTACCCCATACAAACTTAACATTTTGGGTCAATGTCGCTTATGAGAGGTCATCAAAGAGAACCCTTCAAAAACCCTTCAACAGTAACCAACTAAACCTGAAAAAACTTGTAATATCTGAGGGTGATATAGGTCGATGAAAACTCTTAACTGCATCCATCTTTTTAGGATTTACCTCAATACCCTTACCGAAAACAATGTGACCAAGAAAAGCCATGGATCTCAACAAAATTTCACATCTACTAAACTTTGCCAAAAGTTATTAGTCCTTGAGGACTCGCAACACAATCCTTAAATGATTGGTATGCTCATCCACCCTCCTTGAGTAAATCTAATTATCATCAATAAACACAATCACAAACATATCAAGGTATTATATAAACACCCTATTCATCAAATCCATAAATACGGCCGAAGCATTAATCAAACCAAATGACATTACCAAAAACTCATGATTACCATGTCGATTTCAAAAGGTCATCTTCAGAATTTCATCTTCTTTCACCCTCAATTGGTGATAACCCGACCAAAGGTCAATCTTAGAAAAGTAACTAGCTCCTTGTAGTTGATCAAACAAATTATCTATCCTTGGAAGAGGATATTTGTTCTTAATAGTAACCTTGTTCAATTTCCAGTAGTCGATACACATACGAAGTGAACAATCTTTATTTTGAACAAACAAAAATGGAGCACACCATGAAGAGATATTCGGTCGGATGAAACCCTGATCCAACAAATCTTTCATTTTCTCTTTTAACTCCATCATTTTTGTTGGAGCCAAACGATAATGAGGGATAATGTCACGCCCTGAGCCTACACCTTGGATGTAAGTGGCACTCGAGAACCATTATTGGTCCTCAAGCGAGCCTTTGTCCTAGCTCAATACTCAGTGGAAGACTTATTCAACAATACATGACCTCAAAAAGTAAAGATTAACTGAAATGTCTCAAGATAAATAACTTAGAATATGTAAAGTATTCAACTGAACAAAAAAAAGGCAACTCTAATCTAAAACATTATCAATGGAAATTGAAAAAAGACTCTTCAAAATACTACTGTCTATGAAGCCTTTAATCACTAGGATAAATATCGCGACAAGACCCATAGCATCTTAATATGACTGAAATTAAAAGGGAATCCTCCAGAAGCTAGGAGGCTAACCAAAGCTAACTCGAACTGCAAGTGGTATCAACGAAGCGGCTGTTGACGACCCTAAATACAAGTATCTGCATCATAAGAAGATGTAGGCCAAAAGGCATCATTACATAAATGTATGAGCATGCAAGGGAACTTTAAAGCATAGACATAAGCTTGAACTGATAAAAAGGAAGAACATACTCACCTCATCTTAACTAAACTCAAGAATACTCAACTAAACTCAACTCAAGGATACTCTATTCAATATAAAAGCAACAATAAAGATTCAGTATAAAGAAAGATTTAAAAAGAGTAGATAATAACTCAATGTATACAAAAATATAATAATTAACTGGTTACTCTTATTTGGGAGATTCTCTTACCAACAACCATCACTATGAGCTATGTAATGATACAATGTCTTTTCCACGTTGCTAGAACTGTCCTATACCTTGCCGAAATATAGGACATCCTCAACTAAGTGGTTCCACTAAGCTATGCCTAAAAGTAATAAGAAATCATCTAAAAAGTATGATCCTTTACCCATGTTGGCATACATGGTTTATGAGGATTTTGAGTTGTCTAAAATCATCCCCATATCGGTGATCAATACTACTCCAGATAATATATAACTCATCCTCATATATTTTAAATAAAATATAACTACTCATCAATTTGAGATAATTACTCAAAAGGTTCTCTTAAAAGAGATAATGCTCAAAACTCCTCATGAACTCATTTAGAAATCAGTGTTTCTCTCATTTTAATGTAAAAGTAATTACACTTGGGAATACTTAGTTCTTATATACTCATTTTGAAATATGAAACTCAACTCTCCTCATACTCATACTCAATTACTCAAGTCTTGAAGATAATTTATAAATAATTCTAAAAAAGACTTCTCAAAATTACTCAAAGAGGTTTCTAGAACTTTACTCTTAATCTTAACTTTGACTCAAAGAGCATCAGCAACAACACTAGCCTTACCAAGGTGATAAAGAATACTCATGTCATAATCCTTGAGTAACTCCAACCATCTGCTCTGCCTTAGATTATGCTCTTTCTGACTAAAAACATATGGAAGACTTTTGTGATTGGTGAACACATCTACATGATTGCCATAGAGATAGTGACGCCATATTTTCAAAGCAAATACTACAACAGCTAACTCGAGATCATGAGATAGGTAATTCTTCTCGTTATTATTAATCTGTCTGGAGGAATAGGCCATAACCTTACCATTCTGCATCAGTACACAACCAAGTCCAACTATGGATGCATCACAATACATAACAAAGCCGTGTGTACCCTCCGGTAGAGTTAATATTGGGGTAGTAGTAAACCGGGTTTTCAATTCTTGGAAGCTCTTCTCACAAGCTTCAGACCATTGAAACTTTATTGTCTTTTGAGTCAACTTTTTCAAAGGGAATGAAATAGATGAAAATCCCTCGACAAACCTCATATAGTAACTAGACAATCCCAAGAAACTCCTTATATTCGTCGGAGATGTGGGTCTAGGCCATTTCTGCACAACATCAATCTTTTGAGTGTCGACTTGAATCCCTTCACCAGACACAATGTGGCCTAAGAATGCCACAGACTCAATCCAAAACTCACACTTAGAAAATTTCCCATACAACTCATTGTCCTTTAGAGTAATGAGAACTACTCTAAGATGACTAGCATGATCTTCCTTATTCCTCGAATAAATTATAAAGTCATCAAAAATACGATAACAAACATATCAAGATAAGGCTTAAATACTCTGTTCATAAGATCCATGAACGTCGCAAGAGCATTAGTCAAGTCAAAGACATAACGAGAAACTCATAAATACCATAACGGGTCCTAAATGCTATCTTTGGAATATCACTCTCTCTTACCCTCAATTGATGATAGCCAGATCTGAGGTCTATCATTAAAAAACAACTAGCATACCGAAGTTGATCGAAAAGATCATCAATCCTCGGAAGGGGATACTTATTCTTGATAGTGACCTTGTCCAATTGGCGGTAATCAATACACATCCTAAGAAACCATATTTCTTCCTCACAAATAAGACCGGAGCGCCCCAAGGTGAGACACTTGGTTGAATGAAACCTTATCAAGAAGGTCTTTCCACTGCTCTTTTAACTCAGCTACATCCATTCTATATGGAAAAATAGAGATAGGTCAAGTATCAGGAATAATATCTACGTCGAAGTCTATTTCTCTCTCAGGAGGGACTCCAGGAAGATCATTTAGAATGACCTCTGGAAACTCACTCACAAATGGAACTTACTGAATAGGCGGTGTCTCAACACTAGAATCATTAAGTCGGACTAAGTGATAGATGCGCCCCTTGGAAACTAACTTTCTAGCCTTAACGTACGAAATAAAAAGATAGTTAGGCACTGCAGAACTACTCCTCCACTCTAAAATTGGCTCATTAGGAAACTTGAACTTTACTACTCGAGTTCTACAATCAATTTAGGCATAACAAGATGAAGCAAGTCCATACCTAGAATAACATCAAGGGCGAGTGTTTCTTAATTTTATCTAGTATTCATTAGTTAGTGTAGTATGTGAGAAATTGTATTCATAACTGTGTTTAGTAAATTTACACTAAACTTGAATTTGAGATGAGTGTCGTGATCTGAAGAATGGCAACCTGAGGGTGATAATGTTAGTTTTAAGATCTGATCTAGTAGGTTTGACAAAGAGTAGGAGACGGAATTAAGATGTTAGCTGAAATTAATGTGACTGGTACAAGTGCGAGATTCTAACTTTTATATGAGAGAAATTGAGTATGACTAAGCCACTAGATTAACAAGAGTATTAAGAGGTGTACCCGAGATTGTTTGTAATCGAATGAAGTTATATGTAAGTTTATGTTATCATGTATGCCTAGATAGCATAATTGAGTTGTCAATATGGAGTAGGTTGATATAAACATTATTGATCACCCTTAAGAGTTTGGTAGAAAGAATTTTATATAGTCAATAACGAGCCTCTTAAATATAGTTCAAAGTTTTCTCAAGTTAGGTTGATATGATCATAGAAGGATGTCATTGGAAGGATGAGTATAAGAAGTCAGATTATTAACAGTCAGATTAAGTGGCCTTATAAGCTAATGAGAGGATATTAAGAGAAGTATGTTAGAAAGAGGTCTTAGTAGAAATCTTAGTACATGCATATGGAGAGTTCAGTAGCAATGAGATAAGCTTTCCCAAGTATTAGAGTAATGTTAATGTAGACCAGTTTAGAAATGATGAAATAGATACATAGCAAGTGTCAACTCCAAACTTAAGGTGGAGATGATGAGATGAGCAATCAAGTCTAGTGTTGAGAATCAGATACTGATGTGTTCAGAAAAAGTTGCAGTGTTAGATCAATCCATTCATAATCTTACATATTCCTCAAGTTTAGTTATTACAACATCTTATTGATGGTTCTAATAAAAGAATTGTGTCTATGACCCATGCTTATACACTTCAGAGAGATTCACATCTATGCTCAGTTTTCAGAATGAGGGACAAAGACTTTAGCCCATTGATCTTAATCTTATTAGTGTCATGATATGAACCTATTCATATAAGCACTCATGTCTCATAGTATGTTCAGTATCACAAATTCATAATTTGATCCTAATAGCTAGCAAAAAAATGTTATGTCATGCATATTCTTATATCAAAGTTCTAGAATTATTCATACTTATGATCTTTCACTCTAAAGCTCTTTTAGTGACCCTTTTTAGTTTTGAGTGTGGTGTTGTTGATAGTACTTATGTGATGATAGAGAAGAGGATTTATATCTCTTATTATGATAGTGATGGTGTGGTTATATCATATTAGAGTATAAATGTAGAAGAAGAAGGAGATAAGGTTTATGATGAGTAATAAGTCAGTTTCCGAGTGGTAATGCATTAAATTTTAGTTGGCAGATATGATGAGAGAATGATAAATTATTAAGAGGGTTGGTTAGTAGGAGTTCATGGAATGGTTGTAGTAGTAGCTTGAATATGGTGTTGGTAGCATGTAGATCAATGCTTGATGCATTAGGTTGTTATTGATTAAGACTCGAGGTTGGTTAAATGTGATGGCAAGGAGTAATATTCTTGGGATGAGATTTCCTATAGATGTATAGAATCTGAATCTTGTGATTAGAATTATAAGAATCACTTTGTGTTACGTACTTTGCGATCTTGAGTTATTCTTGAATATAGTAAGAGCATACATCTAGACTCAGACTTGAGTAAGAGTAGTCGTATACCCTTGTAAGAGTTGTGAGTACAACTTATGAAATATGGTATTAATCAAGAAGGGCATAGTTCATAGGTGTTGCTAGGCTTGATAGCTAGAAGTTGTGTTGCTTAAGGCGTAATAGTCATATTCTTACTTCATGCCAAGATTTTTCCTTTGTATCAAGGAAGATAGCTTCATATAGAGCTTGGCTATGTTCAAGCTCATATAGTTCTTGACTGATGTGCCAGAAACGGTTCCAAACTTAGTAGAAATCAGTTCCGCCTATGTGAGTAGGCAAGTTTAGAAGTCAGAGTGATAGTAAGAGGAAACCCTTTCCATTCTTCGTACAGTCGTCATTCGAGGACGAATGATCCCAAGGGGGAAATATTGTAACATCCCAAAAATTTCTAAGTTAAGATTCAAGCCATTCTTTATTTGTGAATAAGATTGTACCGAGTGATTCTAAATCTTCTTAGATGTTAAGGTCACTAGAATCCCTTAGCATAAAGTTGAGTTGACAACTTTCTTTCCGATTGAGTTTCTCTATGAGATGTTACTTGGGTCAACTTCAAACAACCATATCTTTAGCACATAGAGATTTAGGTGGCCCATGAGCTATCAAATTGAAGGTCCTTGAGTTCTCATTCCAACGCCGCCTAGTTTGCTAAATTTCAAGCTTAGAGTAAAAAGTTGTGCCTGCTTGAATGAAGCCTCTCTAGTTTTCATCCATTTTAGAAAAGAGTATATTGGTCTTTTCCTTTTTCCCACTTGTCTTAGCGCATTTTTCCTGATCCAAATAAGGGTTTAGTCAGATTCTAAATCACCCATTCACGTTCTAAACATTTAAAATTTTAGGGCAAAGTTTCACGAAGAGGAAGAGAGGGTATTCAAGCATTCATTCCAGGGTTGAGCAATTTCGCCAAGAACAATCTATCGTTAAAGGTATGTGACATTTCACATAGTGATGGATATGTTCGTCCTCACGCCATCATGTAATTCTTTCATTAATTTTTCCATGAAATTGTTTATGCAAAGAATCTTGAAGAGTTCTTGAGTTTTAGCTCATTCTTTAACAATGGAGGTTTTGAGTTATTGAGGTGTGAGTCTTGCGAATGAGTAGTGTTTCTTGATAAAATTTGAGTGAGATTTCAATAATTATGAGTTGGGTTTATGAATCAAAGAAAGTTTGGAAAAAATCAATCGATTTTAGATGAGTTAGGACCCAAAATTGAACAAGAAAATTTGTCAGATTCTGGGTTCACACTAGGGAAATGTGCCACCATAGCGCCAGGAGGAATAGCACCATATGCCTGCAGTGCACCCTAAAGTACTCCTAGGGCTTGCGCGATGCGCCACTAATGAGACAGGGCCACCTCTCCTTTTTCTTCTCCGTTCTTCGTTCTGTATGTATTACTTTGCATCGTATCTTCGCTCTATATTTAATATTAAATCTTAAAGTCTTCATTAATACTTGAGAGATCATACATATCGAAATCATGGGTCTTAAATTACATTTCAAATTGAAGTAAAATTAAGAGAAAAGTTAAAGAGGGTCCTTTGAGTCAAATTGAGAATTCTTTTGAAATCAACTACATTTTTGAATTTAGTCTTGAGGAAGTAAGTATGAGAATAAGAATAGTTATACTCATGAGTTCTATATTGTTATTGAGATCCTTGAGTTGAGTCGTTCATGTCCATAATTCCGCATGAACCCCATGAATTAAGTATTCTTGAGAGGAGTAGTATCATTGAGTTCTAAGTTCTACATTCTTGAGTCCTTGAGTTATGAGTATTGAGTTTTCTATATGGTTATCGAGATCTTTGAGTTGATTTGTTCACGTCTATATTTCGGTATGAACCCTATTTTGAGTTATATGTCTTCAGAGTCTTTGAAAGTTGATTATTTTGGTTTAAAAATGAGTTTTGAGGAAAGTTTAAAAAGACAATTTTTGAGTAAAGTTTAAGGGAAATAAGTATTCCCAAATGTATCATATATACATTGAGAGAAGAGAATCTTTGATTTCTAAAAAGATTTTATGAGTTCAAAGATATTTCAGAGCAGTTATCTCTTTTAAGAGGATAGTTTGAGAAATTATCTCAAACCAGAGAAAGAGTATGCTTTATAAATTTGAGCATGAATATATATTATTGGGAGTAGTATTGAGCACTTATATGGGGATGTGTTTAGACAACTCACATTCCTTATAAACCATGTATGCCAACATGCATGGGTACATGATCATGCTTTTTAGATGAATCCTAACTGCTTTCGGGCAGAGCTTAGTGGATCCACTTAGTTGAGGTGTTCTATACACCGACAAAGTATAGGAAAGTTTTGGCAGCGTGGGTGAGACGTTGTATCATCACCTAACTCATAGTGATGGATGTCGGTTAGAGAATCTCCCAAATAAGAGTAAAAGAGTATGTATTGTATTTTTATACATTTTGAGTTGATATCTACTGTTTGATTTTTTTCTATTTTTATATACATCCGTGGTTAGTATTTGTTTATTATGAAGCTTTAAACATGTTATCTTTTGTTATTGCTTTCATATTGGAGTTGAGTTGAGGTTAGTATTGTCTTCCCAAGTTATTAGTTCAGTTAGCTATGTTTCAGTTTCCCCTTACATACTCGTGCATTCAATGTACCTACGTCATTCAACCTGCATCTTAAAATGATGCATATATAGGTGTTCAGGATCATGAACAGGTGCTTTGTTGAGGTCATTTGACATTCCAGTTAGCTTTGGAGAACCTTCTTATATTTCAGAGGACTTCCCCTTTACCTTACAGGTAGTAATTTCTTGATGTCGTGGGTCTTGTCCCGATATCCTTTTATAATAGTAGAGGCTTCATAGGTAGATAGAGTTGAGGAGTTTTTTTTTCAGTATTTACTTTCTTTGAAATGTTTTACAAACTATAAGTATTTCTATTGAGTATTATTTAGAATTTATGAGTTAACTATTTGAGTTTAATGGATTTTATTCAGTCAATAGCCTACTATTACTTGAGTTAGTTTTTCGCTTGTAATCGACTAGGATGAGGGTTCGCTTGGGGACCATCAATGATTCTCGAGTGCCTGTCACAGACGTTCAGGATGTAGGCTCAGGTTGTGACATAAAAATGTGAGCTACTACATGGAGTTTGATGTTTAATCCCCATCAAAAGGGCATGTTATACTTTGCAACAGTATAAAGGTTGATCTGAGCTAATGGAACCCCTAAGCTAATGTAACACCCCGAAAATTCTATGACTTAAGTTAGAGCCTCACCTTATGAATAATGACTTAAAAATAGTAAAAATAATATTTCTAAACCTAAATTAATGCAATTGACTTGGTTTGGAAGAGTAAAAGTCTAGACGTCAAGAAACGACCACGACGTCCGAAAACTAGAGAAGAATGTGTTCTAGTGTGTCCTTAGGTTTTGGATAGGTTCGGGTGTGTTGTATGATGGTATAATCTTGTAAAAAGGTTTAAATTAGTTAAATATACGTTTATAGGGTCAAAACGTTCAAATACGACGAATCCCCGGGGCCACCCTAAGGGTACCCGAAGAGGACCCCAACCTTGGCCAAGCAAGCTGCCAAGGCAGCTTGCATATTGCACCTGGGGGGAAGAGCTCCGCGTCGTGGACTAGCTCCCCCAAGGAGAAAAATGGTTGTTCGTGACGTGGTCGTGTCGCGGACTCTACTGTCACGAAATTTAATTCCAAATATCTTCAGGGAACAGCTCCGCGTCACGGACTTGTTCCGCGATGAAAATGCAAAAATTCTGCAATCGATATTTACTTCATTAAAGAGTCCAACTAAGTGCGGGGTATTTAAGGTACTTTAGGGGACGTGTATATAATGATTTTTAAGTCAATTTACCTCACTTTTATCACTCAAACACAAAACCCCAAACATTAAAACCTAAAGTTCCTCCTTCTCTCTACTCTCTCTCTCTCATCTCAAGAATTCCATAGAAGAAGATTGGAGCTTCATGAAGAAGACCAACTCTCCAAGGTTTCAACTTGGATTTTCGTGGTTAATTTGTCAATGAGGTATGGTTGCTTATCACTTTTTGGATTCCTTTCCCCAAGAGGCCCCTTCAAGATGAATTTCGAAATCTCCAATTTCTAGGTTTCAATCTAAAGACGTGGGTCTTCTTTCTTAAGTGAAATTGATGTTATAAACTGACTTTGATTAATGTTATATGAACAATTATGGATGAATTTATGTTGTATTGGTGGTTTCTTGAAGAATTCCCTATGAGACCCATGTTTCTCCTTCTTTTCCTAATTCTAACTATAGTTTGTGTTAGATATTGATTGAAGGCTATGAATTGAAAGTGATTTTATGTAATTCATGTTTGTATGATGATACTACCCTAGGTTATGTATAATTTCTATGAAATTGGTGTTGTGTCTTTCAATGAAGCCTTCAAGGCTATGAAGGGAATATGTCAATTACTTATATTGATGTTGATTATGTTATAACTTCATGAATTACCTTGTATTATGTATTGGTTATGAATTGTTTGGTAATTGAAGTATGGATGTCCCAAGAAGGGTAATAAGGTATGAAGGTTGGTTCTTCTTTTAACTCAAGTATGAAAGGTGAATTACTTAGATTGTAATGATGCTATACCTAATGTGTTGTTGCGGTGTTGATGACCTAGTTTCCTTATCCTTAACCCTCTACACTTGAATTAGCTATGAAGTATGTATGTATGTATGTATGTTAAGGTACAATTGCTATATGATTGAAAGGTAATTCTCATGATTATAATGTAATGTAAAGTGAAAGGTTTACTCACTTGCTAAGTGTTTCTAAAGTGAAAGGATTGTTACTCACTTATGAACACATATGAGCTATTATGGTAAGATGTCTACATAAGAGTCTAGTAAAGGCTAATGTAAACTTATGTGATGACTAAAGATGATTACTAAAGGGAATTAGATGCTTAGCACCGAAAGGGCATGTAAATGAGATGGGGGTCTCACGTTTAGTAAGTCTGGCTCCCCACATGGGTTTCCTCACATTTAGCAAGTCTAGATTACCCTGGTATGTGTTGTTTCATGAGATGGAAACCTCCACGTTTAGTAAGTTAGGGTTTCTAGAAGCAATCTCCTTGACCCTTAACTATGTGCCCACATAGGACTCTAGCTTAGTGGATCCACCTAGATAGCTATGTACGGATGGTTACACCTTAGGCAAGTGTTAACGCTCTCTTTTCGGTGTGGGAGTAGAACACCGGATTCCATGTACCTCTCATGGTCTAAGTCGGTTATTGCAATGTTTCCCTAATGTAAAAGTAAATGAAGGTATGAAAGGTGTGAACTCTTACTAGGGCTTTCTTAAGGGTTTCTACAAAGTGTAAGGGAGGGTATGGGACTTCTCTTGCACATTGCACTTGTGGGATCCTAAGAGATGGTTGTAGTAATGTTCTCTTATGATTATGATGATTATGACTTATGTATGTTGAAGCAATGTTATGTATGATTATTATGAATATGGTATGTTATGATGAAATATGATCTTATGAATTTACGCATGAAATTGGTTGCTTAATGTGATACTTGGCTTAGAATAGGGTTTTGGATTCTATTTTTTGCATTGCACTAGTATTGATTGGGTTGTCTACATGTTGGGATGATATTATGTTGGTTTGGACTATGATGCTTACTTTGCGTGCATATTAGATTTACTTGGCTAAATGCATGTTTTGACTAAATGTCCTTTTATGCATGTTTCAATGGTTTTTATGCCATGTGTGTTGTACTAACATATATTTTCTCCCTTTTCCCCAAACTTTTAGGTTCGGGACATTGAGGATTCAAGCTTACTTCTCAAGACACTTGGAGTTGCTCTCCCAAGTTGGTGAGTCCTCAAGTCCGAGGCCAAGACCTTATGATCTAGCTTCTATGTCTTGTTCTTTGCTTATGTTGAAAGACATTGTTGTACTTTCCTATTTCAAGACATCTTATTGATGTAAGGGCTAAGTCCCATTTTCGATACTTCTATGTCTAGATGGTGCATTGTGACGAAGTTAGATTATGTTTTTTGTATATGAACTTCCAAAGTAAAAGTTTTAAATTTTTCGTGATTTAATTCTATGATACATGCTATGATGAATGCTAAGGGCATGTATAGGACCTCTTCGAGGTCGAATACGCTGGTAACGACTAGGGGGTGCTCTCGAGTCGTTACAAACTTGGTATCAGAGCATAAGGTTGAGAATAATGTAGGATTCATGTCACAAGATACCACAACGAGTAGAATCTTGTTCATGGGTGTGAAGCGCGCCACACTTATGAATGAGAGGCTACGAGATGCTTATGAACTTTCACTCTTTTGTTTTTCCATAGTCGTGCCTAAGAGTGTTAACTCTATTTAGTCCTTTTCTTCTAATCATTCTCTTGTACTTATAGGCAATGAATACGAGAAGGAACAATACAACGAGGGTCGGTGAAGAGAAGGTGAATGAGGCGGTTCCCCCTCAAGCTCCTCAAAACCCTTAAGTTCCTATTGAAGAAGGGGCTATGTCTAATATTGAGATAAGGTCGGCTATTCATAATTTGACTCAAGTGTTGGCCACTCAAGTTGCTAGGGATGCTAGGGTGCAAGTGAACCCCAATGCTAGCACTACCGCTTCTAGGATAAGGGATTTAACAAGGATGAATCCCCATACTTTCTTTGGCTCCAAAGTGGAAGAAGATCCACAAGGATTCATTGATGAAGTGTTTAAGGTTCTAACGGCTATGGGTGTGTTTTCTCAAAAAAAAGTGGAGTTAGCCGCCTATCACTCAAAGATGTGGCACAAGTGTGGTATGAACAATGGAAGGAGGGGAGACCTATTAGAGAGGGTCCGATAAGTTGGGCTACATTCAAGACGGCTTTTCTTGATAGGTTTTTCCTCTTGGAACTAAGGGAGAGGAAAATGCAAGAATTCATCAATCTTCGTCAAGGGGGTATGAGTGTGAAGGAGTATTCACTCAATTGTCCAAGCATGCTCCTACTTTGGTGTCGGACTCTAGAGCTACAATGAACAAATTTGTTATGGGGGTATCCGATCTTATGGTGAATGAATGTAGGCCAGCTATGCTAATCCCAAGCATGGACATTTCTCGTCTTAAGGTTCATGCCGAACAAATTGAGGAGCAAAAGCTTAAGCAAGTTGGTAGTGAATTGAAGAGGTCGAGGGCCGATGATGGAAATTCTTCTAAGGTTAGGTTTGAAATCCAAGATAAGCCAAAGTTCAAAAAGAGATTTTCCAACCAAGGTCCTCCTAACACTCCAAGGGTCAACAAAGGTAAAGTGTCTACGCCCAAGTCTCAAGAAGCAAGAGGTGGTGGTCCTTATGTTGAGAAGCCTATTTGTACAAAGTGTGGTCAAAAACATGAAGGGAAGTGCCTAGTTGGCACGAGTAATTGCTATGGTTGTGGTAAGAGCAGCCACATGAGGAGGGACTGCCCTATGCTAAAGGCTCAAGGAAGGGAAAATGCTCAAGCACAAGCAAGTGGCCCAAATCCTGATGCTCCTAAAAAGAATCACTTTTATGCTCTCCAATCCCGAGGTGATCAAGAGAGCTCTCCGGATGTTGTGACTAGTATGCTACAAGTATTTTTAATTAATCTTTGTGCATTATTGGATCCCGGTGCCAATTTGTCTTTTGTAACCTCTTTAGTAGCTATAAAGTTTGATATGCTTCCCGATGTCTTAGATAAACCCTTTACGGTTTCTACCCCGATGGGTGATTCCATAGTTGCTAAAAGAGTTTATAGGGGTTGTCCCATATCATTGCCCAATATAATCACTTTAGTTGATTTGGTGGAACTTGATATGTTAGACTTTGATGTTATATGGGATGGATTGGCTTCATGCTTGTTTTGCATCCATAGATTGTAGGACCCGAATTGTGAAGTCTCAATTTCCTAATGAACCAATTTTAGAATGGAAAGGAGGAAATTCCGTTCCTAGGGGAAGGATCATTTCATGTCTAAAAGCTTGTAAGTTGATTTCTAAGGGTTGTCTCTATCATATTGTGAGGGTCAAGGATTTTGAGTCCGAGATTCCTCCTTTGGAGTCGGTCCCCATAGTGAAGGATTTTCTAGAAGTCTTTCTCGATGACTTACCCAAAATTCCTCCCGAACGGGAAGTAGATTTCGGCATAGATTTATTACTGGATACACAACCCATTTCAATCCCTCCTTACCGGATGACCCCGACGGAGTTGAAGGAATTAAAAGCTCAACTCCAAGATTTGTTGGATAAGGGTTTCATCCAACCTAGTATATCTCCTTGGGGTGCACCGGTGTTATTTGTGAAGAAGAAGGATGGATCTCTTCGTATGTGTATTGATTAGCGACAATTAAATAAGGTGATCATTAAGAACAAGTATCCACTCCCTAGGATTTATGACTTATTTGATCAACTTCAAGGAGCGAGTTACTTTTCAAAATTTTATTTGAGGTCGGGTTATCACCAACTTAGGGTGAGAGGTGTTGACGTTCCGAAAATAGCCTTCCGAACAAGATATGGTCATTTTGAGTTCTTAGTGATGTCCTTTGGTCTTACAAATGCCCCAGCGGCATTCATGGACCTTATGAATCGCGTGTTTAGAAATTATCTAGACTCATTTGTTATTGTCTTTATTGATGACATCTTGATATACTCTAAAAGTGAGGACGATCACATGAATCATTTGAAGATAGTATTGCAAGTCCTCAAAGATCACCAACTCTATGCTAAGTTTAGCAAGTGCGAGTTTTGGCTAAGATCGGTTGCTTTCCTTAGTCACATTGTTTCTAGTGAGGGTATAGAAGTTGATCCAAAGAAAATGAAACAACCCCAAAATTGCCCGAAAATGTGCTTCGGAAACACCTATAATTGTAATTTCCATATATCTCAAAATCCGTGCATGATTTCGGAAATTCGACTTCATATTCTTATTCAGGGGGTAAAATTGAGTGGGAAATGGGTCTAATCCGAATTTTAGAGCAACCGTATCAAAATTCGAAAATCGCA